>CM038216.1:83672944-83779213 GCA_021442155.1 Cymbidium sinense
TGACCTCTAAAATGTACTAATTATTATTTTTCCAATAATCAAATGGTACACTATCTAAAAGTAGAGGTCTATGAGTGGATTGTTCCTCTGGTAGTGAACCCTTTTGGAAACCTTATGCCATAGTGAAAAGCTCTACTCTTGGATGTTAAGCCAATAAAAGAGCCATACCAATTGTGAGTCACTATAGCACCCAAGAGGGGGGTGGGGTGGGGATGTTGAATTTGGCGATATTAAAAATTTTAAAAGTTAAATCTTAAATTTTAAGTTTTAGTAGAAAATTAATTTTTGATTTTATAATGACAAGATACAATTCAAGAAAAATAAAAGTATAGTAAAGTAAAGAGAGAATAGGCACATAATTTTATGTGGTTCACCAAACCCCAAAGCTTACATCCATGCCTAGCCACCCCTAGTTAGGAATCCACTAAATGCAAAATAGCTTACAAATAGTACTCTCCTATTATGGTATAACCCCTACAACAATATGTACTCTTTACAAAGGGTGAGTAACCCAAATATAAATTTTATAGCTTGAAATGAAAAATACAAAATAATAAATTTTGATAAAATATATCCCTCACAAATATACCAAGCTATCCAATTCAAAAGTGATCTAACTTATAAATGATCACTTTACAACTTAAAATTTGGCAAGATAAAATGTTCTCACTTAAATTGATAAGAAATAATAAAATAAATATCTTAAAGTGATCTTACTAAGATGTTTATGTTATTACAATTTGTAGACTAATATAAAATGATTTTAAAATAAATTCACAATATTATTTTGCACAAAATAAATTTCAAAAGAATAATTTATTTTATTTTAACCAAAAAAGATGCTTCAATTAATGCAAATGATCACAAAATACTTAAATAAAATTAGTATATGATAGATCTAAGTAGGCTAGTAAGCTTTAATTAAAAGAGAGATCTAACAAGTATGAAAATAATTTCAGCACAATAAATTAATTTAAAATGCTTAAAATAAACTTCAAAAATAGATTTAAGAATAAATGATCTTTCTGATAAGACTAATGAAGAAATCTTTCAAGAAACCAAAAGCAATTTGTAGGAAGATAAAAATTTCAACAAGTTGAAAAAAATCTACAAACTATCACAAGAGTTTTTCACAAAAAAATGATTGAAGAAACTTTGATGTGAAAAACTTTGACTTTGATGTCCAAAGTCTAATCCACCAAAAAGTATAAATTGGAAAGAATAAATAGATGGTGAAAATAGTATGAACAACTAAAAAAGGGATTAAGATCAAGAAAACAAACTCAAGTAATTTGAAAGATTGCAATATTTGGAGAACACTTGGAAGGAAAATCTAGGAAATTTTCTTAGATTTTCTGGAGGGATTTTGAATTTGAATGAGGAATGCTTTCTTAAAGAGAATAAGGGCTATTTATAAGAAATAAGATCATTTTGAATTATTTAAAAAAATATATTATTCTAACATCAATTTATCATATAATAATTTAATATTCAATAAAAATATAATTTATTTTAAATAAATATTAAATTTAAACAACCAAAATTCATTATTCACATGGGCAAGTCAAAGATAATCAAATATGGCTCTTAGTATATTCAAAGCATATAGAATGCAATCATTATTAAAATCATCTAATGTTTGAAAAGTCATATTAAATTCAATTTTAATCAAACATGTAACCTATCAAATTAAAAAAAAAAAATCCAAGGAACTGAAGATGAAATCGATATAAATTCCTTGATTATAAAATGACTTTGGCTAAAATACCAAATTTCACATATTTTGTTAATTTTGAAAAATGACATTTAAATATTATGATATAATTTATATATAATCATACATATGTTAGTTATCATATAACCTTAAATTTAAATTAAAACTTTTAATTATATAATATATAAACTAATTAATAATCATAATTTATTTATCATTTATTATTTTGACAATTCAAATGCAAAAACATAAATGTTAATTGTTAATTAGATAGAGATTTATATAAATTAATCTCATTATCATTATTTAAAATAAAAATAATATGTTAAGTTATGAGCAAATTGATTCATGTCAATGAACTCATATGAATTTTAAGATAGTTAAAAAAATGCATATAACCTAAAATATTGTTATCTTGAGATTCACATTATCCATTTTGATCAATCTTTCATTATTCTATTCTTGCAATTTCCTCAAACATATTATAAGATATGTAATTAATTAATATATATAAAACACATAAAACATACATTAGAACATCCAAGCCTTTTATCATCAAAATTGATCGATTGAACATGAGGCTCATTAAGCCAACAGAGGTGGCTATCGAGTGGTGGTGGGGATCTAGAGGTGCTGGTGGATATGGAGGTGGTGGGTGGAGCTATGGAGGCGGAGGCGATAGACACAAGAGGAGAGATAGATATGGATCACGCTATCGAGAGTAGTTCGATTTGAATTAGAAATTGAAGAACTACCGATCCAATCACACTTATGGAATTGTATCTTTATAGTAGAGATGATTCTAGTTATCTAGGGTTTTTGATTTGCTCTATGCGTGCTCATTTTTTATCTATGTCATCATGTGTGTCTTAGAAAACTTAATGTGCTACTTGGTTGATGAAATCGAAAAGAAGAAATATTGAATCTTAATTTGTTCTATGTTAGAAAAAAAAACTAAACCTAAATAAAATAAAAACTTAAACCTAAAATAAACCTAAAAATAAATAAAAAATAAAACCTAAGCCCTAAATTAAAAAAACCTAAACCTAAAATAAACAAAATAAAATAAACATAAACATAAATTAAAATAAACTAAACAAAAATAAATAAAACTTAAACCTAAACCCTAAACTAAAAAATATAAACTAAACTAAAAATAAACCTAAACTTAAACTAAAACCTAAAAAAAACTAAAATAAATACCTAAAACCTAAACCTAAAAAAATAAAATAAAAACCTAAACATATACCTAAAAATAAAAAATAAAACCTTAACTTAGAGAATAAAATAAAAATAAAACTAAACTAAAAACTAAACATAAACCAAAACCTAAACCCAAAAAATAAACTAAAATAAAAAATCGAAACAAAAATAAATAAAACTAAAATAAATAAACTAAATTAAATAAAAATATAAAATATAAAATAAAATAAATAAAAAAATAAACTAAATAAACCTAAACCTACCAGTTTACATAATATAAAAAGAAAACCCTTAAACACTAAACCCTAAACCGTAAACCTTAAATCCTAAACCATAAACCCTAAACCATAAACCTTACGAGTTTACTTAATTTAAAAAAAATAAAAATAAAAAATAAAAAAACCCCTAACCTTAAACCCTAAACGTACCTTAAATCTTAAACCCTAAAACCCTAAAGCCAAACCCCTAAAATGCTAAAAACCTAAACCTAAACTAAATAAAGCCTAAAAATAAAATAAATAAATAAAACATAAACCAAAATAAAATAATAAAAACAAATAAAATAAAAACCTAAAATAAAACCTAAACCTAAAAAGAAAATAAAATAAAAAAATGAAAACTCAATAAAAAATAAATAAATAAAACCCTAAAATAAACTAAATAATAAAATAAATAAAAAATAGAAAACCTAAATAAAATTAAAACTAAATGTGAAATAAAATTAAAATAAAATTATAACTAAATAAAAACCTAAACCAAAAAAACAAACTTAAAAATTAATAAAAAATTCAACCTAAACCCTAAACTAAAAAAAACATAAACATACAATAAACATAAACCTAAACTAAAATAAACTAAACTAAAATAAATAAAACCCAAACCTAAACAAAAAAGAAACAAAACCTAAACCCTAAACTAAATAAAATAAAACAAACTAAAAATAAACCTAAGCCTAAACTATAAAAAAAACCTTAAAATAAATCTAAAATAAAAACCTAAAACCTAAACCTAGAAAAATAAATTAAAACCTAAACCAAAACCGAAAAATATAAAATAAAACCTAAACTTAAAAAGTAAAATTAAAATAAAACTAAATAAAAAAATAAACACAAACTTAAATCTAAACCTAAAAAATAAACTAAAATTAAAAACCTATACTAAAATAAATAAACCTAAAATAAATAAACTAAACTAAATAAAAATAAAAATAAACCTAAAACCCTAAACCCTAAAAAGAAACCCCTTAAATCCTAAACCCTAAACCCTAAACCCTAAAACTAACCCTAAACCCTAAACCTACAAATAATAAATATAAACCAATCATAAACCTAAAGCCTTAAACCCTAATCCCTAAACCCTAAACCCTAATCCCTAAACCCAAACCCTGACCATAAACCTTAAACCTAAAAACCCTAAACCCTAAACCCTAAACTAACCTAAATCTAAACTAAACCTAAAAAATCTAAACCTAAACCTAAACTATAAACTAAACCTAAACTCCTAAACTTAAACCCTAAAACTAAAACCCTAAAACTATAAACTCTAAACCTAAACTTTAAACCCTAAATCAACCTAAACCCTAATCCTTAAACCTAAACCCTAACTAAACTCTAAACTATAAACCTAAACCTAAACTAATCCCTAAACTTAAACCCTAAATCCTAAACCTTAAATCCTAAACTTAAACCTAAACTAAACCCTAAATAAACCTAAACTAAACCTCTATAAAACTAAACCTAAAGTTTAAAACCTAAAGAAAGTTTAAACCCTAAACCCTAACCCTAAACCCTAAACACAAAAACCTTAAACCCTAAACCCTAAACCCAAACCCTAATCCCTAAAAACCTAAAAACCTAAAACAAAACTAAATGAAATCTAAAAATAAAATAAATAAAAAAACCTAAACCTAAATAATATAACATATTAAAATAAAATAAAACCTAAACTAAACCTAATCCTAAACCTTAAAATAAAATACAATAAACTAATAAAAACAAACTAAAATAAAATACATAAAAGCCTAGACTTACCTAAAAAAATAAAATAAACCTAAGAAGAAAAAAGCTAAATAAAATAAAAACTTAACATAAAGTAAAAATAAAATAAACTTAAAATAAAATAAATTAAAAACTAAATAACTAAACCTAAAAAATAAACCTTAAAATAAAACCAAAAAGTATATAAAAAATAGACCTAAACCCTGAACTAAAAAAAAAAAACCTAAATCAAAAATAAAAATAATATAAACCTAAATCGAAAGTAAAATAAACTAAACCAAAATAAATAAAACCTAAACCTAAACTTAAACCTAAACCTCAACATAAACCTAAACTAAATAAAATAAAATAAAATAATTTAACAAATAAACTAAATAAACCCAAACCTACTAGTTTACTTAATTTAAATAAATAAATAAAACCCTAAACCCTAAATTCTAAACCCTAAACCTACAACCCTAAAACCCTAAACCCAAAACCCTCAAAATGTTAATAGCTTAAACCTAAACTAAATGAAACCAAAATGAAAAAAAAAATGTAAAGAAAACCTAAACCTAAACCTAAACCTAAACCTAAACCTAAAGAAAATAAAATAAAAAACAAAAACTAAACAAAAATAAAATAAATAAACCCCTAAACTAAACTAATATAATAAAATAACAAAAAATAGAAAACCTAAATAAAATAAAAGCTAAATTAAATAAAAAAATAAAATAAACCTAAAAGAAAAATAATAATAATAATTAATTGAAAACCTAAACCCAAAAAATAAACTAAAAATAAAAGCTAAAAAATAAATAAAAAAATAAAACTTAAATGCTAAACTAAAAAAAACATTAACCTAAAATAAATAAAATAAAATAAACCTATGCATAAACTAAAATAAACTAAACAAGAATAAACTAAATAAAATAAACTAAACTAAAAATAAACCTAAACCTAAACTAAAAAATAAAACCTAAAAATAAACCTAAAATAAAAACCTAAAACCTAAATTTAAAAAAATAAAATAAAAACCTAAACCTAAACAAAAAAAAATTAAACCTAAACATAAAAAATAATAAAAATAAAACTAAACTAAAAAAATAAGCGTAAACCTACTTCACATAATCCTAAAACATAAACTAAAATAAAAAACCTAAACTAAATAAATAAACCTAAAATAAATAAACTAAACTAAATAAAAAAATAAACCTAAATAAAAATAAAAAATAAAATTTGCCAAACTAAATAAAAAAATAAACTAAATAAATTAAATAAACCAAAATCTATCGGTTTACATAATTTAAAAAAAAAACCCTAAACTTAGTCTTATACCCTAAACGATAAACCCTAAGCCCTAAATCTAACCCTAAACCCTAAATCATAACCCTACAACCCTAAACCCTAAAAACTAAAAGCCCTTAAACCCTAAACCCTAACCCTAACCCTAAACTATAAACCCTAAACCCTAAACCCTAAACTATAAAATAACCCCAACCCCTTAAGCCTAAACCCTAAACCTTAAACCCTAAACCATAAGCTAACCCTAAACCCTAAGCTAACCTTAAACCCTAAACCCTAAACCCTAAACCATAAGTCCTAAAAACCCTAAACCCTAAAGCCTAAACACTAAACCCTAAACCCTAAACTATAAACCCTAACCCTAAACCTTAAACCCTAAAACCTAACCCTAAACCTTAAAAACCTAAAAACCTAAACCTAAATTAAATGAACCTAAAAATAAAATAAATAAATAACATAAACCTAAATAAAAAAATAAAATAAAATAAAATAAAAACCTAAACTAAAACCAAAACCTAAACCTAAAAATAAAATAAATAAAAAATTAAAAATAAAATAAAATAAAGTAAATAAAAACTTAAATTAAACTAAACAATAGAATAAACCTAAGAATAAAAAACCTAAATGAAATAAAAACTAAACAGAAAATAAAAATAAAATAAATAAAAACCTAAACCCTAAAAAATAAACCTAAAAAAAATATAAAACTTAAACCCTAAACTAAAAAAACCTAAATCTAAAATAAAAATAAAATAAACAAAATAAAATAAACTTAAAGATCAACTAAAATATACTAAACTAAAATAAATAAAACCTAAACCTAAACCTAAAATAAACTAAACCTAAACCTCAACAAAACAAAATAAAATAAAATAAACTAAAAATAGTCCTAAACCAAAACTAAAAAAATAAAACCTAAAATAAACATAAAATAAAAGCCTAAAACTTAAACACAAAAAAATAAAATAAAAACCTAAACCTAAACCTAAAATTAAAAAATAAAACCTAAACCTAAAAAATAAAATAAAATAAAACTAAACTAAAAAATAAACTTAAACCTAAAAAATAAACTAAAATAAAAAACTTAAACTAAAATAAATAAACCTAAAATAAAATAAAAAATAAAACCTAAACCCTAAACTAAAAAAAAAACTAAACTTAAAATAAACAAAATAAAATAAACCTTAACCTAAACTAAAATAAACTAAACTAAAATAGATAAAACCTTAAACCTTAAACCCAAACCCTAAACCATAAACCTGAAACCCCAAGCCCTAAACTTAAACCTAAAGTAACTAAATAAATTATAAATTAAACCTAAACCCTAAAACCTAATAAACCTAAACCAAAAGAAAAATCCTAAGAATGGATAGAACCTTGACAGCAAGAACATCACCATCAACCAGGCTCAGTCTAGATCTAGCTGTGGAGGAAAAGTCAGAGACAACAGTTATCATAGTTGTGGATGGGGGATCTGGGGGTGTTGGTGAACATGGAGGTGGTGTGGCAGGGTTATGGTGGAGGGAGGGAGCCATGGAGGCGTGGTGGAGGCAGGGGAGATGGGATATGATGGCTGGATCCCTACTGAGAGGCCAAAATGTCTTGATGGGAACTAGAGAAATTGAAGAACGTGATCGGACTGCCTTATAAAAGCTTTACAAGAGAGATGGTTCTAGTTATCTAGGGTTTTGGATTTGCTCTATGCATGCTCATTTTTTAACTATGTTGTCACTTGTGTCTTAGAAAACTTGGTGTGTTACTTGGTTGATGAAATCGAAAAGAAGAAATGTTGAATCTAAATTTGTTTTTTGTTAGAAAAAAACAAAAAACCCTAAACCCTAAAATAAAACCTGAACCCAAAACCTAAAATATAAACCTTAAACCCTAAACCCTAAACCCTAAAACCCTAAACCCTAAACCCTAAACCCTAAAACCTAAACCATAAACCCTAAATCCTAAAACCTAACCCTAAACCATAAACAAGAAACCTAAGCCAAAATAAATAAAAATAAACTAAAAATAATAAATAAACTAAACTTATCGTTTACTTAATTTAAAAAAAACCTTAAACCCTAAATAAACCCTAAACCCTAAACCCTAAACCCTAAAGCTATAACCTTAAAACCTAAACCATACACCCTAAAAAACATTAAACCCTAAACCCTAAACCCTAACCGTAAACCTTAAACTTTAAAAGCATAAACCCTAAAATCCTAAACCCTAAAACCTAAACCTTAAACCCTAAACCCTAAACTGTAACCCTAAACCATAAACCTTCAATGCCAAACCCTAAACCTAAACCCTATGGCTTAACCTAAAGTAACTAAATAAATAAAAAAATAAACCAAATTTGGATAACCTAATAACACTAAACCTAAACCTAAACCCTATGGATGGCAGAACCATAATGGTAGGAACATCGCCGTCAACTAGGCTCAGTCTATATCTGGTGGTGGAGGCGAAGGCAAAGCGTTAAAAATAGTGGGGATCTGGAGATGCGGTAAATGGAGTATGGTTATAAAGGGGAGGAGGAGGACTGAGGTTATAGCCATGGTGGCAAAGGGAGAGATTGGGATATGATGGTGCATCCCGTAACTCAAGAGATTGAGGTGGTTCTGATGGGAACTGAAGAAATTGAAGAACTGCCAATCCAATCTGCTGCTTATGGAATATGTTTTTACAATTGGGATGGTCTAGTTATTGAGGGCTTTGGATTTGCTGTATGCATGATCATTTTTAATCTATATCGTCACTTGTGTCTTAGAAAACTTGGTGTGTTACTTGGTTGATGAAATCAAAAAAAAATGAAATGTTGAATCTAAATTTGTGATTTGTTAAAGAAAAAACTGAAAACCCTAAACCCTAAACTAAAACCTGAGACCTAAACCTAAAACCTAAACCCTAAACCCTGAACCCTAAATCCTGAACCCTAAACCCTATACCCTAAATGCTAAACTAACCCTAAACTCTAAAAAGCTAAAAACCTAAACCCAAACTAAATAAAACCTAAAAATAAAATAAATAAAAAAACCTTAACCAAAATAAAATAAAATAAAAACATAAACTAAAACCTAAACCTAATCCTAAACCTAAAAGAGAATTAAATAAAAAAAACTAAACTAAAATAAAATAAATAAATGCCTAAACTAAACTAAAAATATAAAAAACCTAAATAAAATAAAACTAAACCTAAAATAAAAATAAAATAAATCGAAAATAAAATAAAATAAAATAACATAAAAACTTAGAAAAACTAAACCTAAAAAAGAAACCAATAAATAAAACATAAAAATAAATAAAAAAAACTTACACCCTAAACTAAAAAAACATAACATAAATAAAAATAAATAAACCTAGACCTAAACCAAAATAAACTAAACTAAAATAAATAAAACCTAACCCTAAACTTAAAATAAATTAAACCTAAACCTAATAATAAACTAAATAAATTAAAATAAACTAAAAATAAGCTTAAACATAAACTAAAAAATAAAACCTAAAAATAAACCTACAATAAAAACCTTAAACCCAAAAAAATAAAATAAAAACCTAAACTTAAACTTAAAAATAAAAAATAAAACCTAAACCTAAAAAATGAAATAAAAATAAAACTAAACTAAAAAAGGCCTAAACCTAAACCTAAACCTAAAAAATAAACTAAAATAAAAAACCTAAACTAAAATAAATAAACTTAAAATAAATAAATTAAAATAAAAATAATCCTAAATAAAAATAAAAAATAAAATAAACTAAAATAAATAAAAATAAATAAACTAAATATACTAAATAAACATAAACCTACCGAGTATACTTAATTTAAAAATAAATAAATAAAATAAGTAAATAAATAAATGACCCCTAAGCCTAAACCCTAAAACCCCTAACTGTGCAACCCGAAACCCTAAACTGTAAACCCTAAAACCCTAAACCCTAAACCTTTAACCCTAAATAAACCTAAACCCTAAACCCTAAAACCCTAAAATCTACAACCCTAAACCCTAAACACTAAACCCCAAACCCTAAACCCTAAACCCAAAACCCAAAACCTTAAACCCTAAATCTAAAAACTTCAAAACCTAAACTTGAACTAAATAAAACCTAAAAGTAAAATAAATAAAAAACCTAAACCTAAACCTAAAAATAAAATATAATAAAAACTAAACTAAAAAAAAATAAACCTAAAAATAAAAAACTTAAATAAAATAAAAACTAAATTGAAAATAAAAACAAAATAAAAAATAAATAAAATAAAAACCTAATCCTAAAAAATAAACCTAAAAAGAATGTAAAAATAAATAAAAAATAAAACCTAAACTCTAAACTAAAGAAAAAACCTAAACTAAGAATAAATAAAATAAAATAAACCTAAACCAAACTAAAATAAAATAAAGTAAAATAAATAAAACCTAAATCTAAACCTAAAATATAGTAATCCTAAACCCTAAACTAAATAAAAAAATAAATTAAAAATAAACCAAAACCTAAGGTAAACAAATTAAACCTAAAAATAAAGCTAAAATAAAAGCCTAAAACCTAATCCTAAAAAAATAAAATAAAAACCTAAACCTAAACCTAAAAGTAAAAAATTAAACCTAAACAGAAAAAATAAAATAACAATAAAACTAAACTGAAAAATGAACATAAACTTAAACCTAAACTAGAAAAGCAAACTAAAAAAAAACCTAAACTAAAATAAATTAACTGAGAATAAATAAACTAAACTAAATAAAAATAAAAAATAAGCTTAAATAAAAATAAAAAATAAAAATAAATTAAAATAAAGAAAAAATAAACTAAAATAAACTAAATACACCTAAACCTACCAATTAACTTAATTTTTAAAAAAGAAAAAAAAACTAAACCTTAAACCCTAAACCCTAAACACTACAACTAACCCTAAACCCTAAACCCTAAACCTACAACCCTAAACCCTAAACCTAAAACCATAACCCTAACCTTAAGCTCTAAACCCTAAACCCTAAACCCTAAATCCCTAAACCCTAAACTCATAACTAACCCTAACCCCTAAACCATAAAAACCCTAAACCCTAATGCCTAAACCCTAAACCCTAATTCCTAATCCCTAAACCCTAAGCTAACCTAAAACCCTAAACCCTAAAGTCTAAACACTAAACCCTAAACCCTAAACCCTAAACCCTAAACCCTAATCCTTAACCCTAAATCCTAAACATATATCCTATAAGCTTAAATCCTAAAACCATAGACCCTAACCCTAAACCCTAACCTAAACCCTAAACAATAAACCAAAAAATAAAACCTAAAAATAAATAAAAAATAAAAGTAAACCCTAAACTAAAACAACCTAAACCTAAAATAAAAAGAAAATTAACCTAAACCTACACTAAAATAAACTAAACTAAAATGAATAAAACTTAAACCTAAACCTAAAATAAACTAAACCTAAACCCTAAACTAAATAAAATAAAATAAACAAAAAATAACTTAAACCTAAACTAAAAAAAAGAAAACCTAAAAATAATCCTAAAATAAAAACATAGCACTTAAATAATAATAAAAAATAAAAAATAAAACTTAAACCTAAAAAATATAAAACTAAACTAAAAAATAAACATAAATCTAAACCTAAACATAAAAAAATAAATTAAAAAAAATCTAAACTACAAGAAATAAACCTAAAGTAGATAAACTAAATTAAAAAAATAAAAATAAAATAAACTAAAATAAATAAAAAATATGCTAAATAACCTAAATAAACCTAAACCTACCGATTTACTTAATTTTTTTTAAAAAAACCCTAAACCATAAACTAACCCTAAACCCTACACTATAAACCCTAAACACTAAACCCTAAACCTTAAACCCTAAACCCAAACCATAACCATAAAATGTAAACCCTAAACCCTAACCCTAACCATAAAATGTAAACCCTAAACCCTAAAACCCTAAAGCCTAAAATTTAAACTAACGCTAAACCCTAAACCCTAAACCCTAAAAACCTTAAACCCTAAAGCCTAAAGCCTAAACTCTAAAATAACCCTAAACCCTAAGCTAACCCTAAACCCTAAATACTAAACCCTAAAAGCTAAACCCTAAAAATCCTAAATCCTAAAGCCTAAACACTAAACCCTAAACCTTAAACCCTTAACCCTAAAAAGCCCTGAACCCTAAACTTTAATCCTTAACCCCAAACCCTATACCCAAAAAGCTTAAACCTAAAACCCTAAATCCTAAACATTAAACCCTAAACTTACCCTAAAACCAAAACCCTAAACTCCAAAACCTAAACCTAATCCTAAAGTTACTGATTAAATTTAAAAAATGTAAACCCTAAAACCTAATAAACCTAAACACTAAGAATGGGCAACCTCGACGGGAACATCACCATCAACTGCTCCTAGATCGGCATTGGAGGCAAGAGGAATATCACAAGTGGTGGTGGGGATCTAGAGGTGTTGAAATTGATGTGTGATTGGAGCAAGGGTGGTTATGGAGGCCGAGGAGCGATGGAGGTTACTGCCCATGGCCTGGGAGATCGGGATATGATGGTGGATCCTGCCACTTGAGAGGCCAGCGTGGTTCTGATGGGAACTAAGGAAATTGAAGAATGGTCGATCTGATCTGCTATTTATTGAACTGTGTCTTTATAGTAGAGATAGTTCTAGTAATATATGGTTTTTAATTTGCTCTATGCATGCTCATTTTACATTTATTTTATTGCTTGTGTCTTAGAAAACTTTGTGTGTTACTTCATTGATGAAATCAAAAAGAAGAAATGTTGAATCTTAATTTGTTCTCTGTTAAAATAGAAAACTAATAACAAAAAACCTTGGACTAAAACTTGAACCCTAAACCTAAAATTTAAACCCTAAACCCTAAACCCTAAAAACTCTAAACCCTAGAACCTAAACCCTAAACCCTAAACCCTAAACCCTAAATCCCTAAACCCTAAACCTTAAACCCTAAAACCAAAACCCTAAACCATATAACCTACAGCTAAACAAAATAAAATAAACCTAAACCTAAACTAAAATAAATAAAACCTAAAGCTAAAATATACTAAACCTAAACCTAAATTGAAAAAATTAAACCTAAAAATTAACCTAAAATAAAAACCTAATACCTAAACATAAACAAATAAAATAAAAATCTAAACATAAACCTAAAAATAAAAAAAAAATATAAACCTATAAAATAAACTAAAAATAAAACTAAACTAAAAATTGAACAAAAACCTAAACCTAAACCTAAAAAATAAACTAAAATGAAATACCTAAACTAAAATAAATAAACCTAAAATAAATAAACTAAACTAAATAAAAAATAAACTTAAATATAAAAAGAATAAAATAATAAATAAACATAAACCTACCTGTTTACTTAATTTAAAAAAAACCCTAAACCCTAAATTATAAACCCTAAACCCTAAACCCTAAACCCTAAAACTAACCCTAAACCCTAAATGCTAAACCCTAAAACTAACCCTAAACCCTAAACCCTAAAAAACCCTAAATCCCAAACCCTAAACCCAAAACCCTAAATAATGAAAAAAATTAAAATAAACCTAAAAAAATCATAAATGCTAAACCCTAAACCCTAAACCTACAACCCTAAACCTAAACCTTAAACCTAAACCAAAACCTAAAACCTAAACCTAAACCCTAAACCTAAATCTAAACTAAACTAAATAAAATAAAACCTAAACCTAAGCCTAAACTAAAAAATAAATAAATAAAATAAATAAACCCAAACTAAATAAAATTAAATCAAATAAAATTAAATAAATAAATAAACTAAATAAAATAAACTTAAACCTAAACTAAACTAAATTAAACTAAACTAAACTAAACTAAACCTAAACCTAAACATAAACTTAAACTAAATAAATTAAATAAATAAACCTAAACTAAAAATAAACTAAATAAATAAACTAAGCTAAACTAAACTAAACTAAACTAAAATAAACATAAAACCTAAACTAAATAAACCTAAACCTAAATAAATAAAATTAAGTAAAATAAAATAAACTAAACCTAAACCAAAATAAAAAATAATTAAACTAAAAAAAATAAATAAACCTTAACTTAATAAGCTAAACTAAATAAATAAATAAATCTAAACCTAAACCTAAACTAAACTAAATAAATAAACCTAAACTAAAATAAAAAAATAAACCTAAACCTTAACTTAAATAAAAACCTAAATAAAAATAAACCTAAACCTAAACCTAAACGAACCTAATAAACCTAAACTAAAATAAACATGAACTAAAACTAAATAAAATAAAGTACAATAAATGAAAATAAATAAACCTAAACCTAAATAAAACCTAAACTTAAACTAAATCTAAACCTAAACCTAAACCTAAACCTAAATAAGTAAACCTAAACTTAAATTTAAACATAAACCTAAACCTAAACTAAATAAACCTAAACCTAATCTAAAAATAAACCTAAATTAAATAAAACCTAAACCTAAACCTAAACCTAAACTAAATAAAAAAAATAAACTAAATAAATAAATAAAATAAACTTAAACCTAAATAAACTAAACTAAACTAAATAAAAAAAACTAAACTAAATAAAACCTAAAACCAAAACTAAAATAAATAAATAAACTAAACTAAACCTAAACCTAAACCTAAACCTAAACCTAAAAATAAACTAAACTAAACTACATTAAACGAAATAAAACATAAACCTAAACTAAATAAATAAACTAAATAAAATAAACTAACTAAACTAAATTAAATAAATAAACCAAAACATAAATAAATAAACCTAAATAAAAATAAAATAAAACTTAAACCTAAACCTAAACTTAAACCTAAACCTAAACTAAACCTAAACCTAAACTTAAACCTAAACTTAAACCTGAACTAAACAAAAATAAATTTAATTTAATTAAAATAAAGTAAACTAAAAATAAACTAAATAAACTAAACTAAATAAATAAACCTAAACCTAAACTAAACTAAAAATAAACTAAAATAAAACTAAACTAAATAAATAAATTAATAAATAAACCTAAACACATCTAAACTAAATAAACCTAAACTTAAACCTAAACCTAAACTAAAAAAAATAAACTAAATAAAATATACCTAAACCTAAACCTAAACCTAAACTAAATAAATAAACTAAATAAAATAAACTAAATAAACTTAAAAATAAACCAAGTAAATAATCTAAATAAACTAAATAAAATTAAACTAAAATAAACCTAAACTAAATAAACCTAAAAGCTAAACCTAAACTAAAATAAATAAAATAAACCTAAACCTAAACTAAATAAAATAAACCTAAACTAAGACTAAACTAAATATAACCTAAAAAAAACCCAAAACTAAACCAAAACTTAAAACCTAAACTAAAATAAACCTAAACCTAAAACTAAACCTAATGAAACTAAATCCTAAACCTAAACTTAAACTAAACCTAAACCTAAGCCTAAACTAAAATAAACTAAACTAAACTAAAATAAACCAAAACAAAAACCTAAAATAAATAAATAAATAATCCTAAACCTAAACCTAAAATAAACCTAAACCTAAACCTAAACTAAATAAACCTAAACCTAAGATAAACCTAAACCTAAAAAATAAACCTAAACCTAAACTAAACTAAATAAACCAAAACCTAAACCTAAACTAAACTACACCTAAAAAAATATAAACTTAATAAAATAAACTAAATAAACTGAACTAAACCTAAACATAATCCTAAACCTAAAAAATAAAAATAAATCTAAACCTAAACCTAAACCTTAAATAAAAAAAAAATAAACTAAATAACTAAATAAACTAAATAAACTTAAACCTAAATAAACAAAATAAACTTAAACCTAAATAAACCAAAACTAAACTAAATAAATAAAAATAAAAAATAAATTAAAAAAATCTAAACTAAACAAAATAAATAAGCATAAACAAAATAAAATAAAATAAACCTAAAAAAACTTAAACCTAAACCTAAACTAAAACTAAATAAACCTAAACCTAAACCTAAAAACAAACGTAACCTAAACCTAAATAAAACCTAAACAAAAAATTAAATAAACCCTAAACTAATAAATAAATTGAATAAATATACTAAATAACCTAAATAAATATAATAAAATAAACTATACTAAATAAATAAAAATAAAATAAAAATAAAATAAAAACCTAAACCTAAACCAAACCGTAAACCTAAAATAAAAACCTAAACATAAACCTAAGCTAAAAATAAAAATAAAAATAAACTAAAGTAAATAAAATAATAAACTAAAATAAAATAAATAAATAAATAAATTAAATTAAATTAAAAATAAACAAATTATAAAAATAAACCTAAATAAATAAAGTAAGTAAAAAATAAAATAATTAAATAAATAAATATAAACCAGAACTAAACCTAAACTAAATAAACCTAAACCGAAACCTAAACCTAAACCCTAAATAAAATAAAACAAAATAGGCCAAATTAAATAAAACCTAATCCTAAACTAAATAAATAAATAAACTTAAACCTAAACTTAAATAAATAAATAAACAAAATAAATTAACTAAACCTAAACATAAACATAAACTAAACTAAATAAACTAAAAGTTTAATAAATAAATAAAAATAAACCTAAACCTAAACCTAAACTAAATAAAACTAAAAACTAAGTAAACCTAAAAATAAAAATAAAAATAAACTAAACTTAATTAAAATAAATTAACCTAAACCTAAACTAAAAATAAACTTAAAAAAGAAACCTTATTAAATAAAATTAGAATAAAATAAAAATAAATAAACCTAAACCTAAAAATAAAAAACCTAAACTGAAAAACCTAAATAAACCTAAACCTAAACATAAACTAAAATAAACTAAAAGCCTAACCCTAAACCTAAACTAAACCTAAATAAACTAAAAACTAAATAAAACAAACTAAATAAAACCTAAACCTAAATGTAAATGTAAATAAAAATAAAACATAAACTAAATAAACCTAAATAAAAATAAAATAAAAAATCAATAAACTAAATAAACCATAAACTTAAATTAAACCTAAACTTAAATAAAACCTAAGCCCTAAACCTAAACTAAACTAAATAAAGCAAAAAAATATACCTAAACCTAAACTAAAAAAACTAAACACTAAATAAAATAAACTAAACTAAACTAAAAAACTAAAAATAAATAAACTAAATAAAAAAGAAATAAAATCTAAACCCAAAATAAACCTAAATCTAAAAACCTAAACCTAAATAAAAATAAACTAAACTAAAATAAAACTTTAAATAAATAAAAACTAAACTAAATAAGTAAATAAACTAAATAAACTTAAACCTAAATAAACCTAAATTAAACTAAATAAACTAAATGAAACCTAAACCTAAATATTTAAAATAAACTAAACCAAACAAATAAACCTAAACAAAATAAAATAAACTAAACCTAAAGAAACTTAAACCTAAACCTAAACTAAAACTAAATAAACCTAAACCCTAAACCTAAACCTAAACCTAAATAAAACTAAATAAAACCTAAACAAAAATTTAAATAAACCCTAAACTAAATAAATAAATTGAATAAATATACTAAATAAACCTAAATAAATAAAAATAAACTAAACTAAATAAATAAAAATAAAATAAAAACCTAAACCTAAACCAAACCGTAAACTTAAAATAAAAACCTAAACATAAACCTAAGCTAAAAATAAAAATAAAATAAACTAAAGTAAATAAAATAATAAACTAAAATAAAATAAATAAAATAAAATAAATAAAAAATAAACGAAATATATAAATAAACCTAAATAAATAAAGTAAGTAAAAAATTAAATAAATAAATAAATATAAACCAAAGCTAAACCTTAAACCCTAAATAAAATAAAACAAAATAAACCAAACTAAATAAAACCTAATCATAAACCTAAATAAATAAATAAACTAAATAAATAAACTTAAACCTAAACCTAAATAAATAAATTAACAAAATAAATTAACCTAAACCTAAACATAAACCTAAACTAAACTAAATAAGCTAAAAGCTAAATAAATAAATAAAAATAAACCTAAACTAAATAAAACTAAAAACTAAGTAAACCTAAAAATAAAAATAATCTAAACTAAACTAAAATAAATAAACCTAAAAAATAAACCTTATTAAATAAACTAAATAAACTAAAGTAATAAAATAAAATTAGAATAAAATAAAAATAAATAAACCTAAACCTAGAAATAAAAAACCTAAACTAAATGAACCTAAACATAAACATAAACTAAATTAAACTAAAATCCTAAACCAAAACCTAAACCTAAACCTAAACCTAACTAAACTAAACTACAAATAAAAATATACCTTAACCTAAATAAAAATATAATAAACCTAAACTAAAACTAAACCTAAAATAAAAACTAAATAAAACAAACTAATTAAAACCTAAACCTAAATGTAAACCTAAATAAAAATAAAACATAAACTAAATAAACCTAAATAAAAATAAAATAAAAAATAAATAAACTAAATAAACCCTATACTTAAATAAAACCTAAACCTAAACTTAAATAAAACCTATGCCCTAAACCTAAACTAAACAAAATAAACCAAAAAAAACCTAAACCTAAACTAAATAAACTAAAAACTAAATAAAATAAACTAAACTAAACTAAAAAAACTAAAAATAAATAAACTAAAAAAAAGTAAATAAAACCTAAACCCAAAATAAACATAAATCTAAAAACCTAAACCTAAATAAACTTAAACTAAACTAAAATAAAACCTAAACTAAACTAAATTAAAAAAAACTAAAAAAACTAAAATTAAAAAAATAAGACCAAAACCCAAACTTAAATTTAAACTATAAATAAATAAAATAAATAAATAAATAATGAAATAAACCTAAATAAACCTAAAACCTAAACTAAACTAAAAATAAAAACCTAAAAATTAAATAAAACCTAAACTGAAATAAAAATAAAAATAAACTAAACTAAAATTTTATAAACCTAAACCTGAACCTAAACCTAAACTAAATAAAACATAAAAAATAAACTTAAACCTAATTAAACAAAGCTTAAACCCTAAACCCCAAAACCCTAAACCCTAAACCCTAAAACTTAAACCGTAAAACCCTAAACCCAATCGCTAAATCATAAACACTAAACCCTAAAACCTAAAACCATAAACTTTAAACCCTAAACCCCAAACCTTAAACCCTAAAACCTAAACCCTAGAAACCTAGAAACCTAAACCTTAACTAAATAAAACCTAAAAATAAAATAAATAAAAAACCTAAACCAAAATAAAATAAAAAAATTATATAAAATAAAAACCTAAACTAAAAGCTAAACCTAAACCTGAACCTAAACCTAAATATAAATCTAAAAAAATTAAAAAATTAAAACTAAGCTAAAATAAAGTAAACAAAAACCTAAACTAAACTAAAAAAAACCTAAAAATAAAAATCCTATATAAAATAAAACCCAATATAAAATAAAATAAAATTTAAATAAAAACTGAAACCTAAAAAAATAAACTTAAAACTAAAACCTAAAAATAAAAAATAAAAAAAACCTAAACCTAAACTAAAAAAAAACTAAACCTAAAATAAATAAAATAAAATAAACCTAAACCTAAACTAAAATAAACTAAACTAAAATAAATAAAACATAAACCTAAGCCTAAAATAAACTAAACCTAAACCCTAATCTAAATAAAATAAAATAAACTAAAAATAAACCTAAACTTAAACTAAAAAATAAAACTTAGAAATAAACCTAAAATAAAAACCTAAAACATAAACCTAAAAAAAAAAAAAATAAAACCAACACGTAAACCTAAAAAATAAAAAATAAAACCTAAACCTAAAAAATAAAATGAAAATAAAATAAAGTGAAAAATAAAGATAAACCTACACCTTAACCTAAAAAATAAACTAAAATAAAAAACCTAAAATATATAAATAAAACCAAATAAAAATTAAAAATAAACCTAAAAAGAGAAAAAAAAATAAAATAAATTAAAATAAATAAAAAATAATCTAAATAAACCTAAACCTACCAATTTACTTAATTTCAAAAGAAAAACAATAAATCCTATACCTTAAACCCTAAACCCTAAAACAAACCCTAAACCTTAAATCCAAAACTGACAACCCTAAACCCTAAACCCTAAACTCTAAATTAACCCTAAACCCTGAACCCTAAACCCTAAACCCTAAATCCTAAAACTTAAATCCTAACCCTAACCCTAAACCTTAAACCCTAAACCTAAATCTTAAAACCCTAAAGTTTTAAACTTAAACTATCCCTAAACTATAAACCTTAAACTAATCTTAAACCTGTTAACCTTAAACCTTAAAACTTAAACCCTAAACACTAAAACCTAAACCCTAAAGTCTAAACACTAAACCCTAAACTATAAACCTTAAACCTAAACCCCAAACTCCTAAAACTATAAACTAATCCTAACCCTAAACTAAACCATAAAAGTATAAACCCTAAAACCTTAAATTTTAAACCTAAGTTTAAACTCTAAACCCTAAACTAACCTAAACTAAACCTAAACCTAAACACTAAACCCTAAACCCTAAACTCCAAACCCCAAACCCTAAACCCTAAATCCTAAACCCTAAAAACCTAAAAGCCTAAACCCAAACTAAATAAAACCTAAAAATAAAATAAATAAAAAAACCTAAACCTATACAAACTAAATAAATAAATAAAATAAAAACCTAAACTAAAATTAAAACCTAAACCTAAACCTAAAAATAAAATAAAATAAAACATAAAACTAATCTAAAATAAAATAAATAAAAACCTAAACTAAACTATAAAATAAGATAAACCTAAAACTAAAAAACCTAAAAATATTTAAAACTAAATGTAAAATAAAAATAAAATAAACCTAAAATAAAATATAATAAAAACTAAATAAAAATAAGCCTAAAAAATAAACCTAAAAAGAAAAGCTAAAAATAAATAAAAAATAAAACCTAAACCGTAAGCTAAAAAAACCTAAACCTCAAATAAACAAAATAAAATAAACCTAAACCTAAAGTAAAATAAACTAAACTAAAATAAATAGAACCTAAACCTAAACCTAAAATAAACTAAACTTAAACCCTAAACTAAATAAAATAAAATAAACTAAAAATAATCCTAAACCTAAACTAAAAAATAAAAACTATAAATAAGCCTAAAATAAAAACCTAAAATCTAAACCTAAACCAAAAAAATTAAAAATAAAAACTAAACCAAAAAACCAAAATAAAAAATAAAACTAAACTAAAAAAATAAACCTAAACTGAAACTTAAACTTAAAACATAAACTAAAATAAAAAACTAAACTAAAATAAATAAACCTAAAGTAAATAAACTAAACTAAATAAAAATTAAAAAATTAAAAAATAAAAAAAAAAAAATAAAAACAAAATGAAAAATAAACTAAGTAAACTAAATAAACCTAATCCTACTACTTTTAATTTTGAAATAAAACCCTAAACCTAAACCTTAAACCCAAAACCCTAAATCCTGAACCCTAAACCCAAAACCCAAACCCTAAAACTAAGCCTAAACCTATAGCCCTAAACCCTAAACCATAAATCCTAAAACCTAAAAAACCCCAATCCCTAAACCCTAAACCCTAAACCTTAAACCATAAAAAACCCTAACTGAACCCTAAACCCTAAACCTTAATCAGAACCCCTAAATCAAACCCTAAATCATAAAATAATAAAACCCTTTAAACCCAAATAAACCCCTAAACCATAAACCCTAAATACCTAAACACTAACTAAACCTAAACCCTAAACACTAAAATTAAAACTAAACCTAAACCCTAAACCTAAATAATAAACCTAAACCCTAAACCCTAAATTTAAACCCTCTTAAACCCTAAACCTAAAAAACCTAAAAAACCTAAACCTAAACTAAATAAACCTAAAATAAAATAAAATAAAAAATACCTAAACCTAAATGAAATAAAGAATAAAATAAAATAAAAACTTAAACTAAAACCTAAACCTAAACCTAAAAATAAAAAATAAAAAAAAACTAAAATAAAATAAATAAAAGCATAAACAAAACTAAATAAAATAAAATAAACCTAAGAATAAAAAATAAAAAACTAAATATAAAATAAAATAAAATAAACCTAAAATAAACTAAAATAAAACTAAATAAAAAACCTAAACCTAAAAAAATAAACCTAAAATAAATAAAATGAAACCTAAACCCTAAACTAAAAAAAAATAATAAACCCTAAATTAAAATTAAAGAAACCTAAACCTAAACTAAAATAAATAAAATCTAAACATAAACCTAAAATAAACTAAACATAAATCTAAAAAAATAAAATAAAATAAACTAAAAGTAAACCTGAACCTAAACGAAAAAAATAAAACCTAAAAATAAACCTGAAACCTAAACCTAGAAAAAATAGAATAAAAATCTAATCCTAAACCCAAAAATAAAATATAAAACCTAAACTTAAAAAATAAAATAAAAATAAAACTCAACTAAAATTAAACCTAAACCTAAACTAAAAAATAAAACCTAAAAATAAACTTAAAATTAAAACCTAAAACTTAAACCTAAAAAATCAAATAAAAACCTAAACCTAAACCTAAAAATTAAAAATAAAACCTAAACTAAAAGAATAAAATAAAAATAAAACTCAACTAAAAAATAAACCTAAACTTTAACCTAAAAACTAAACTAAAATAAAAAACCTAAGCTGAAATATATAAACCTAAAATAAATACACTAAACTAAATAAAAAAATAAACCTAAATAATAATAAAAAATAAAATAAACTAAAAATAAATAATAAATAAACTAAATAAACTAAATAAACCTAAACCTATTAGTTTACATAATTTTTTAAAAATAACCCTAAACCCTATATCCTAAACCCTAAACCCTAAAAAAAAAACTAACCCTAAATTGAAAACTCTAAACCTGTAACACTAAATCAATAACCCTAAACCATAAACCCTAAAAATCCTAAACCTTAAACCATAAACTCTAAACCCTAAACCCTAATCCCTAAACCCTAAACCCTAACCTTAGCCCTAAAACCTACACCCTAAAAGCATAATCACTAAAACCCTAAACTCAACCCTAAGCCCTAAACCCTAAATGCTAAACCCTAAACCCTAAACCCTAACCCTTACCCTATCCCTAAAAGAGTAATTCCTAAAACCCTAAATCGTAAACTCTAAGCGAAACCCTAAACGCTAAACACTAAACCCTAAACTCAAATCAAGCCCTAAACCCTAAACTTTGAACCCTAAACCCTAAACCCCAAATCATAAAGCTAAACCTAAAGTAACTAAATAAATTAAAAAATAAACCTAAACCCTAAAACCTAAACTTAAACCTAAACCTTTTAAGACTGGCAAAACTTGTCATAGAACATCATTGCCGTGCTCCCTAGAGATGATGGTAGAAATGAAGACTAAGGCAGCAGTTATTCTAGTGGTGGTGTGGGATATAGTATTGGTGGATATAGAGGTGGTGGTGGATGATGGTGGTTATGGAGGCGGGGAGGGCGAGGAGGTTACACTCGTGGTGGTGGTTGAGGGAGGGATCGAGGATATGATGATGGTTTTGATGGGAACTGGAGAAACTAAAGAATGGTCGATCTGATCTGCTGCTTGTGGAATTGTGAATTTACAGTAGAGATGGTTATAGTTATCTAAGGTTTTTGATTTGCTCTATGCATGCTCATTTTTTCTCTATGTCATCGCTTGTGTCTTAGAGAATATGGTGTGTTACTTGGCTAATGAAATCAAAAGAAAGAAATGTTGAATTTGAATTTGTTCTCTATTAAAAAACCAAATACCTTAAACCCTAAACTAAAACATGAACCCCAAACCTAAAACCTAAAACCCTTAACCCCCAACCCAAAACCCAAAATAAAATAACATAAAAAAAATAAACAACCCTAAATGCTAAACCTAAACTAACCTAAACATAAACCCTAATGCTGGATCTACAACCCTAAATCTAAAAACACAAACCCCAGACCCCAATCTTAAACCAAAACCAAAAAAACCCAATAAGTAATAAAACACTAAACTATCTTAACTAAAACTAAGATTAATAATAAACTAATTAATAAATATTAAACTATTAATAACTAAATAAAATAAAAACTAATAAAACTAACTAAAATAACTAAATAATGACTAAAAAAATAAAAAAAATTAATAAAAAACTCATTAAACTAATAAACAAACTAATTCACTAAATTAAACAAACAAAAACCCCGCAGTAAACTAACTAAAATAAACTAAACTAATAAATTAATTAAAAGCTAAACTAAACTAATAGCTAAAACAAAACTAATTAAATTAATTAAAAGGACCTTAATAAAATACAACTAATAATAACTAAAAATATAATCCCAAACATAACTAACTTAATAAAACTAAACACAATATTAAACTAATAATAACTAAATTAACTAATAATAAATAACTAAAATAACTAAATAAAAAGTAATAACTAAATAACTAATAATAATTTAAAACTAATAAATTAAATAACTAATAACAATGACACTAAACTAATAAAAATAAATAAACTAATAAAATAAAACTAATAATATAATAATAATAATAATAATAATAATAATAACTAAATAATAATAAACTAAACTTAATAATAATAAAAAATAATAAACTAATAATAATAAAGTAATAAAGTAACTAATAATAATTAATAACTAATAATAAAAAATAAACTAAACTAAAAACTAATAATAACTAAAAATACACTAAATAATAATAAAACCTAATAACATAAAAACTAACTAAACTAAACTAAACACTAAACTAACTAAACTAATAAATGATAATAAACTAAATAAAAATTATATAATAATTAATAATAATTAAAATAATAATAATGGTCTAATAAAAAAACTAATAACTAATAAAAAACTAATAACTAAACTAATCAACTAATAATAATAATAATAATAACTAGTAATAATAATAATAATAATAATAATAATAAAACTAAATAAACTAAACACTAAACCCATAAATGTAAATTAATAAAACTAATAATAATGAACTAAACTAAACTAAAATAACTAATAACTAAACTAATAAAACTAATAATAATAACTAAATAATAAATGAAAAAACTAAAAAAGCTAAAAATATTTAAAATTAAACTTGAAACAAAAATAAAATAAACCAAAAATAAATTTAATAAAAACTAAATAAAAAGCTGAAATGTACAAAGAAACAAAATAAATAAAATAAAACCTAAAACTTAGAAAGGCACTGCCTCAGATAAACAAAATAAATAAATGGGTAATAAACTAAATAGATAAAGCATAAACCTACAAGATGCACTAGCTTAAACTATAGATGATAAGATACTAAAAATAAACCTGAAAAAGGACATGACTAAAGAATGGCCAAGAGAATAGATCTAGATCTAGGCTGGGCTGAGATAAAAGGCTGACCATGCCAGATCCTGGGCCAGGCCATGGGCTCTAGGCCCTGGGCCACTGATCCTGGGCCCTAGGCCCTGACGCGCAGGCCCTGAGCCCACACAAGCATGATCACTAAGACCCTGGGCTCTGGGCCAAGGGCCCTGAGATGTTGGGCTCACAAATGACCTGACCCACCCTAAAAAGCATAAAACCCTAAACTGAGCTCAGGACCACCCCAAATCTAAATCACTGACCCTTGCCCTGACATAAAATTTAAACCCTAAACCCTAAACTTTAAAGCTAAACTGTAATATAAATTAAAAAATAAACTAAACCCTAAAACCTAATAAACTTAAACCTTAACCTTAGGAAGAACGGGTATGGGAACATCATTATCAACGGGTCAGTCTAGATATGGAGTGGAAGAAAGCGGCGGCGTTATTGCAGTGGTGGTGTGGGATCTAGAGGTGTTGGTGGATATGGAGGTGGTGGTCGGAGCGATGGTGGTTATGGAGGTAGGAGGAGCGATGGAGGTTACACTCGTGGTGGTGGCTGAGGGAGGGATCGGGGATATGATGGTCGTTCTGATGGGAACTGGAGAAACTAAATAATGGCCAAAAACCCTAATAAGAAACTAATAAAACACTAAACTATACTAACTAAAACTAAAATTAATAAGTAATAAACTAAAATGAATAAATATTAAACTAATAATAAACTAAAGAAAAAACTAATAAAACTAACTAACTAACTAAATAACTAAAATACTAATAAATAAATAATAACTAATTAAACTAATAAACAAACTAATTACTAAATTAAACATAAACAAAACCCCACTAGTAAACTAACTAAAATTAAACTAAACTAATAAAATTAATAAAACTAAACCTAAACTAATAAAATAACTAAACTAGACCTTAATAAATAACTAACTATAATAATAACTAACTAAAATCTAAACCTAAACATAATAACTAATAAATTACTAACTATAATAAAATAAACACAATAACTAAACTAACTAAACAAAATTGATAATTAATAAACTAAAACTAATATACTAACTAATAAAGTAACTAACTAACTAAAACTAATAATAAACTAAATTAATAAACTAATAAAAACTAAATAATAATAACTAAAATAATAATAAACTAAAATACTAATAAATTAAAACTAAAACACTAATAACAACTAACACTAAATTAATAAACTATTAATAAACTAAACTAAACAAAAATAATAACTAAACTAATAATAATAATAATAATAATAATAATAATAATAATAATAAACTAAACTAATAATGAACTAAATAATAAATAAACTAAACCTAATAATAATAAACAAACCTAATAAACTAACTAATAATAATAAAATAGTAAAACTAACAAAACTAACAAATTAATAACTAATAATAATAAAAAATAAACTAAATGAAAAACTAATAATCACTAAAAAACACTAAATAATAATAAAACCTAAAAACATAAAATCTAACTAAACTAAACTAAACACTAAACTGGCTAAACTAATGAATACTAATAGACTAAATAAAAAATTTATAATAAATTAATAATAATTAACTAATAATAATAAACTAGTAAGAACTAAACTAACTAAATAAAAATCTAATAACTAAATTAATAATAATAAACTAAATAATAATAAAACTAATAATAATAATAATAATAATACAACTAAATAAACACTAAACCCTAAACCTAAATTAATAAAACTAATAATAATAACTAACTAAACTAAATAACTAACTAATAATAAAACTAATAATAATTAACTAATAACTAATAAAACTGAATAACTAATACTAAAACTAAAACTAACTAATAACTAACTAATAAAACTAATAAACTAATAAATAATAAAAAACCTAATAATAACTACAGACTATAACTAATAATAATAAAATAAAACTAATAATAAATAACTAAAATAACTAATAAACTAATAAACTAATAAACAAACTAACTAATAAAACTAAACTAATTAATAAATAAATGTAAACCCTAATAAATAATAAACACTAAAACTAAACCAATAAACTAGTAATAATAACTAATTATATAAATTAAATAATAAAAATAATAAACTAATAACACTTGCTAAAGACTTAATAATAACTAATAATAACTAAATAAAATAACAAAAAATAAATAAAACTAACTAGATAATTAAACTAAATAACTAAAATAAACTAATAAAATAATAATAATAATATTAATAAAACTAACTCTCGATATCTAAACTAAAAATAATAATAATAATTATAATTATAATAATAACTAAACTAAACTAATAAACTAATAATAACTAATAATAAACTAATAATAAATAAACTAAATAACTAAACCCTAACTAATAAAATGGATAAACTAAATAATAATAATAAAACTAATAATTATAAAATTAAAGAAAACTAAACTAAAATAATTAATAATAATAACTAACTAAAACTAAACTAAAAAAAACTAATAATAATACTAATAAACCAAACCCATAACTAAACTAATAACTAATAAACTAATAAACTAATAAATAAAGTAATCAAACTAAATTAATAAAACTAAACCACTAACTAAAACTAACTAAAACCTAAATAATAATAAAACCATAAACTAATAATAATAACTAACTAATGATAACTAAAAAAATAAACTAAAATAAACAAAATATAAACAAACTAACTAATAAAAGTAACTAAATGAGTAATAAACAAAACCTAAACCCCCCTCCCCCTAAACTAACTAAAATAATAACTAAAACTAAAGTAATAAAATAAAACTAACTAAACTAAACATACAATTAATAATAAACTAATAATAACCTAAAACTAATAAACACTAAACCAAAAACCTAAACCCTAAAACTAAACTAAACCCTATTATTGGGTAATTTTGGGATCCCTCGCATTCTTGGTGAGTTTTTGAGTACTTTCTCTCTTGGATTCCCTATAGATTGTTTGCTTTGGGCTGATATCAACTTGTTCTTGTCATGGCATCGTGACTCATGCGTAGGCTTCTTTAAATCCATGGGGTAAATCCCATGTGCTGTTGGATCATGCTAGGGCATCAGATTTTTTGGGTAATCCTACCTCTAAATTACCTACTATTACTAAATCTTTCAAAGGGGCTTTAGCTGGTAAGAATTCCTCCACTAAGACTCCTTTGAATTTGCTTCATATGACTTTTAAAGGTACCCCGACAATTATGATTTCTTCTGAGGATATTAAAAGATTAACTAAGTCTTTTGCTTTTTCTTTGATTGGAAAGTTTTCATTTAAACGACCAAGGATGGAAGATATTCATTCTTCTTTTAAAAGCTTAAATTTATATGGTTCCTTTTCTATTGGGCTAATTGATGTAAGGCATGTTCTGATTAAGTGTTCTAATGACCTTAATTATGGAAGAATTTTTTCTAGGCATTCTGTTTTTAATTTTCAAATGTGTATTCTGAAGTGGACCCCCCTATGTTTGATGTAATGAAGAGTCTCCTATTGTTCCCATTTGGAGTTCTTTACCTAACTTATGGATTCATCTATTTAATCATCATATTCTTTATGTTATTGGGTCAATTTTTGGTTGGCCTTTGCAAGTTGATCAAGCTAGAATTCTTGTAGAAATTCTTGTAGAGGTTGATATTACTAAAAAATATCTGAAAGAAGTTTGGATTGGTTTGAAGAAATGCGGTTATTTTGAGAAAGTTGTATTTGAGAACTTTTTCATTATTTGTAATCATTGTAAGATTCATGGGCATGAAAGAATGCTTTATTGCTCATCCCTCTCTTAGGAAGAAAATCACCAGTAAGAATTCAATTGTTGAAAAAATTGATGATTCTCTCAAGTTGGATAAAGGAAAAATATGCTTTTTAAAATTTTGATGTTTTGCAAAGCTAGATTTCTTAATCTTCTAAAAACGTTTTACCTATTAATGATTTTTCTAATGCAAAAATTAATTTTGATGTTTCTGTAAAAGTTTTAACTAATAATCATGCTCTGAGTGTTTCTTTTAATGATTCTATTAAAGGGATTACTTTAGAGGGCTGGTTAATGATTCTAATGGTTTGGATGTTGTGAATAAGTCCATTCATGTTGATGGTTGAATATTATTGATGCTAACACCATTTCTTCTAATCTATTAGATGTTGTTTCTTTTTTCCTATGACTACTTTAGATCATGGGGAAGAGATTATTCCTTTGCCTTTTTTGATTGAGAATGGTGGTGAAAAAAATTTTCTTATTTCTGATATTTTAACTTCTCGTCTTGACAAACTTGTTAATATTGGTGATCCTTCTTTTAAAAATTAAGATTTAGATACCTGTGATAATTCTCTCATTGTGAATAGTTATATTTCAATTGAAAATGATGGTTTTTCTATGGCTAGTAATTATGTTCAGAATTTTGGTAATATATTATGTGTTTCTAAGGGATTTGAATCTTATTTTAATCCCTTACATGAAGATTGTACTGAAAATCTAGATTCTGCTTCACTTGCTTCTTTTATGAATGAAGACATGGAGGATACTCTTCAAATTTGGTTGGAAAGTGAAAATATTGATAATTGTCTTCTTAATAAAGCTATTTACGCTCCTTTCACTTACGATTCTAAAATGCATACTATTTTTTAATTTTCCTTTGTCTAATGTTGGATGATTACGAATGCTCATCTTTGGAATTGATAGCTTCTTTTGATCCCCATGCCTTTTATAACAATACTGATTCATTTTTAGATGGAGATTTTTTGGAGAAAGGGCATGGTTATAAACCTGTTTACAAGAAGAAAAAAGAAAAAAAGTGTTCAGATTTATGCCCCTCCTTACTTGATGAGGGTTACTCATTCCAAAGCTTCTTGGAAATAATCTCTCCTATCTTTGGGAGGTTTTAGCATTTGGCTGGTTTTTTCTCTATTGGTTGAGCTTTTGCTGTGTGTTTTCTGGCTAGCTGGAGTATTGGCTTCTTGCCTACTTTTCTATCTTCTTATTTGCTGGGTTTTTTTTTCTGGTGCCCTTTGGCTGGTTGGTTTTGTGCTGATGGCTTTGTTCATATTGGCTTGCCTTTCTTTGGTTGGTGCTTCTGCTCTCATTGTTGGTGGTAGGTTGGGTTTTTTGTCCTTGGTGTGTGGTTTGTCAATTGGTTGGCTATTTCTCTAGCTATTTATTTTAGCTTTTAGTGGCCTTCTTCTTTTTTTTGTTGGTTGGTTTGGTTCTCTTGCTCCTTTTCATTGGTGCTCTATTGTGTGGCTGCTTTGTTGGTTGTTTCCTTTCCTTTGGTTGATGCCTTGGTGGCTTTGGATTAGTGTTGTTGTGGGCTCTATTGGCTTGGTGCCTTGGTGTCTTTGGATTGGTGTTGTTGTGGGCTCTATTGTCTTTATCTTTGAGGCTCTTTTCTTTTTTTGGGTTGTGAGCTTCTTTTCTCCATCTTTTTTAAGAGGTGTTCATATTTTGTTTTGTTAGAATTTCCTTAAGTTAATTTTATATGTTGCTCTCCTCTCTCTTTATGTTTCCTTAGCATCACTTTTCTTTGGCTGGGTGGCTATTATGATAGGTTTGTATTTTTCTTTGGTTGGGATGGCTATGATGATATGATAGATTTTTTCCTTGATATTTTTGTGGTTGGTGACTTTTTCGATTTGTAACCCGTCTTTGAAGCTGGATACACTTAGGATTTGATGCCCCTCATTACTGAGATTATCCTTCTTTCTTCATATCTAAGCCTGAGTTTTTTTCTCTTTATGTTTTTTGATCTCCTTCTGACTGAGATTTCTTGTAAGTTGAAGGTTCTATTTTTCAGTTGGTCTCTTCTTCTTCTTGGAGGTTCTTTTGGAGATCCGTGGATTCTTCCCCTTTGCTGCCTTTTGCTTGGCTTTTTTAGTTTTGTCTTTATTTTTTTCTTTATTGTTCTTTGATGTATTAATTTAGGGACTAAACTCTTTATTCTCCTATAGCTCATTTGAGCGGTTTTTTCTTTTTTTTTTTGAGTTTTGTCTCTCATATGGTCTTCTTGTACATATTTTTCAGAGCAATAAATTCTATTTAGTTTAAAAAAACCCAAAGCACTAAACCCCCTAAACCCAAACTCCACAACCTAAACACTAAACCCTAAACCCTAAACATAAACCCTAAACCCTAAACCCTAAACCCTAAACCCTAAAACTAAACCATAAACCATAAACCCTAAACCTAAACTAAACTAAAACCTAAAATAAAATAAAAAAAAACCTAAACCTAGATAAAATAAAATATAAAATAAAATAAAAACCTAACCTAAACCTAAAAAATAAATAAATAAAAAATAAACTAAAATAAAATAAAGTAAAAAACTAAGCTAAAATATAAAATAAACTTAAGATTAAAACCTAAAGAAAATAAAACAAAATGTAAAATAAAAATAAAATAAACCTAAAATAAAATAAAATAAAACTAAATAAAACTTACCTAAAAATAAACCTAAAAAAAATAAAAAAAATAAAACATAAACCTAAACTAAAAAAACTAAAAAAAATAAAAAATAAAATAAAATAAACCTAAACCTAGATTAAAATAAACTAAATAAATAAAACCTAAACATAAACCTAAAAAACTAAACTAAATAAAATAAAATAAATTAAAATAAACCTAAGCGTAAACTAAAAATAAAACCAAAATAAATCAAAAATAAAACAAAACCTAAAACTAAAAAAAAATAAAATAAAACCTAAACCTAAACCTAAAAATAAAAAATAAAACCTAAATCTAAAAAATAAAATAAGAATAAAGCTCAACTAAAAAATAAACCTAAACCTAAAAAATACACTAAAATAAAAAACTTGCACTAAAATAAATAAACCTAAAATAAATAAACTAAACTCAATATAAAGAAAAAATAAACCTAAATAAAAGTTAAAAATAAAATAAACTAAATAAACCTAAACCTGGTTTACTTTTTTTTAAAACCCTAAACCCTAAATCCTAAACTCTCAACTCTAAAGCCTAAACCCTAAAATTAACCCAAAACCTATACCTACAACACTAAACCTAAATTCTAGACCTTAAAGCCTAAAACCCTAAACCCTAAACCCTAAACCCTATTTGAGCTGATTTTTATGAAAGGTGATCTTAAAGAAGTTAGCGAAGAGGTTGTGAAATATGAAGTTAGTGCTCTACCGTGTTGATCTTATTGCACCTATTGATGTTAGGTTCTTCTAGGCAACATCTATATCCTTCACAGGTTTCTTTCTTCAAGGTTCTAAATATCCCAACTAAGATTAGAAAGGGTACTATTGAAATTATCATAGTGGTTGAGCTGATTAAAAAAGGCGATAAAGTGGGATCTTGAGTGGCTTCTTTACTCATTAAGTTGGGGATTAGTCCATTCTCTTATGGCCTTGTCATCCAGTCTATTTATGATGATGGTTCGCTATTCAGTCCTAAGGTGCTTGACCTCACTGAAGATGATCTCATCGAGAAGTTTTTGATAGGGCTTTTACTGATCACTTCTCTCTCACTGGCCCTCTCTTATCCCACCCTTGCTGCAGTGCCCCACATGTTCATCAATGCTTACAAGAATGTCTTCATCATTATGATTTCCACTGATTACACATTCCAGCAGGCTGAGAAGGTCAAAGAGTATTTGAAGGATCCTACTAAATTTGTTGTGACTGCTGCGCCTGATGCTTCTACTGTTCCTGCTATTACTCTGGCTGCTATAGTGGAAGAGAAGAAGGATGAGCGTACTGAGGAATCTGATGATATGGGCTTCAGCTTGATCGATTAAGCTTTGTTGGCCTTCTATAAAATAAAATTTTATGGTCTCTGGGAGTTAAATCATTTTGTGAAATACTATTTTTGTGAATTTTTGAATTGCATTTTATTTTATCTTATTTTATTAGTTGTTAGAGGATAATGTCTTGCTTGATTAGGTAATTTCTTGTTTGTTATAAAATCATTTGAGTTAAAAAAAATTTAAACCCAAAACCCTAACCCTAAGCCCAAAACCCTAAACCTAAACATAAAGTAATTAAATAAATTAAAAGATAAACCTAAATCCAAAAACATAATAAACCTAAACCCTAAGAATGGGCAGAACCTTAATGGAAAAAACATCACCGTCAACTAGGCTTAGTCTAGATCTAGTGGTGGAGGCAAAGGTGAAGGTGGCAGTTATCGTAGTGGTGGTGGGGGATCTGGAGGTGCAGGTGGATATAGAGGTGGTGTTCAGAGCACTGGTGGTTATGGAGGCGGGAGGAGGGATGGAGGTTACAATTGTGGTGGTGGATATGGAGGTGGTGGTCGGAGTAGTGGTGGTTATGAATGCAAAAGGAGCGATGGAGGATACAACCGTGGTGGTGGTCAAGGGAGAGATCAAGGATATGATGGTGGATCTTGCTACTCAGGAGGCTTAGGTGGTTCTAATGGGAACTGGAGAAATTGAAGAACGGTCGATCTGATCTACTGCTTATGCAACTGTCTTTACAGAAGAGAGAGTTCTAGTTATCTAAGGTTTTTACTTTCTTTATGTTTGCCTAGATCTATGTGTCGTGTCTTAGAGAACTTGGTGTGTTACTTGTTTGATGAAATCAAAAAGAAGAAATGTTGAATCTGAATCTGTTCTCTGTTAAAAAAACAAAAAACACTAAACCCTAAAGTAAAACATAAATCTTAAACATAGACCATAAACCATAAACCCTAAAAATAAAAAAAATAAAAAAAAACCTAAACCTAAATGCTAAACCCTAAAACTAACCCTAAACCCTAAGCTTACAACCATAAACCATAAACCTTAAACCTTAAAATCCTAAACCCCAAACCCTAAACCCTAATCGAAACCCTAACCTTGAAGCCTAAAGCTAAAGCCCTAACCCTAACCCCCCTAAATCTTAAACCCTAAACCCAAAATTAAACCTAAACCTAAACCCTAAACCTAAAATCTACATAAACCTAAACTAAATAAAATCTAAAAATAAAATAAAAAAACCTAAAACTAAATAAAAAAATAAAATAAAATAAATAAAATAAAAAACTAAACTAAAACCTAAACCTAAACCAAAATAAAATAAAATAAAAAATAAAATAAACTAAAATAAAATAAATAAAACCTAAACAAACTAAAATAAAATAAACCTAAGAATAAAACTTAAATAAAATAAAAAAATAAAATAAAAGTAAAAAACCTAAAATAAATACTAAATAAAACTTAAATGTAAAAAATAAACCTAAAGTATATAAAAAAATAAAACCTACACCCTAAACTAAAAAAACCTAAAATAAAAAATAAAATAAACAAAATAAAAAAAACCTCAACCTAAACTAAAATAAACTAAACTAAAAAAAATAAAACCTAAACCTAAACTAAAATTAAACTAAACCTAAACTTAAACCCAAACTAAATAAAAAAAACTAAAAATAAACCTAAACCTACACTAAAAAAATAATACCTAAAAATAAACCTAAATTGAAAACCTAAAAGCTAAACCTAAAAAATAAAATAAAAACCTAAACCTAAAAATAAAAATAAAAATAAAAACATAAACCTAAAAAATAAAATAAAAATAAGACTCAACTTAAAAATAAACCTAAACCCTAACCTAAACCTAAAAAAATAAACTTAAATAAAAACCCAAAACTAAAAATAAATAAAATAAACAAAATAAAAATAAAAAATAAACCTAAATAAAAATATAAAATAATATAAACTAAATAAATAAAAAATATACTAAATAAACTAAATGAACCTAAACCTACTAGTTTACTTAATTTTAAAAAAAATGTAAGCCCTAAATCCTAAACCCTAAACCCTAAACTGTAAACCCTAAACATACAACACTAAACTTACTACCATAAACCCTAAACCAAACTCTAAAAAAACCCTAAACCCTAAACCCTAAATCCTAAAACCCTAAACCCTAAACCCTAAACCCTAAACCTCAGTTGAGCTGATTTTTATGAAAGGTGATCTTAAAGAAGTCAGCGAAGAGGTTGCAAAATACAAAGTTGGTGCTCCTGCCCATTTTGGTCTTCTTGCACATATTGATGTTGTGGTTCCTCTAGGCAACACTGGTGTAGATCCTTCACAGACTTCTTTCTTCTTGGTTCTCAACAACCCAACTAAGATTAACAAGGGTACTATTGAAATTATCACCCAGTTGAGCTGATTAAAATAGGCAATAAGGTGGGATCCTCAGAGGATGCTCTCCTCAGTAGGGATTAGGCCATTCTCTTATGGCCTTGTCTTCCAGTCTGTGTATGATGATGGTTCAGTGTTTAGTCCTTACGTGCTTGACCTCACTGAAGATGATCTCATCGAGAAGTTTTTTGCAGGGCTTTCAATGATCACTTCTCACTCACTAGCCCTCTCTTATCCCACATTTATTGTAGTGCCCCATATGTTCATCAACGCTTACATGAATGTCCCCACCATCATGATTGCCACTGATTACACTTACAGAGGCGAGAAGGTTAAGAGTATTTGAAGGATCCTAGTAAATTTGATGTGGCTATTGTTTGATGCATTACTCCTTCTCTGCTATAGTGGAAGAAAAGAAGGAAGAGCCTGTTGAGGAATCTGATGATGATATGGGTTTTAGATTGTTCGACTAAGCATTTTTGGCCTTTTATAACATAAAATTTTATTGTCTCCCGGTTAAATCATTTTTTGAAATACTATTTTTATGAATTTTTGAGTTGCAATTTATTTTATCTAATTTATTAGTTGTTAAAAAGATAATGTCTTATTTGAATTGGTAATTTCTTATTTGTTATGGAATCATTTTAGTTAAAAAAACCCTAAACTCTAAACCCTAAACCCTAAACCCTAAACCTTAAACCTAAACCTAAACCTAAAGTAACTAATTAAATTAAAAACTAAACTAAACTAAAACGAAAACCCTCGAGAATGAGCGGAGAACCTTCAGTAGGAACATCACCATCAACCAGTTGATCTAGATCTTGGTGATGGAGGTGAAGGAGTAGACAACGGTTGCTAGTGGTGGTGGCGATCTAAAGGTGGTGGATATGGAGGTGTTGGTGAAGCTGGTGGTTATGGAGATGAGAGGAGTAATGAAGGTTACGACCATGGTGGCGAAGGTAGAGATGGGGATATGATGGTGGATCCGCTACTTATGATTCCGGTGGTTATGATGGAATTGTAAAATTGAAGAACAACCGATCTAATCTGCTTATGAATCGTGTTTTTACAATAGAGATGGTCTAGCTATCTAGGATTTTTATTTACTCTATGCATGCTCATTTTTTATCTATGTCATCACTTATGTCTTAGAAAACTTGGTGTGTTACTTGGTTGATAAAATGAAAAAGAAGAAATGTTGAATATGAATTTATTCTCTATTAAAAAAACCAAAAACCAAAAACCCTAAACCTAAATCCTAAACCTAAACCCTAAACCCTAAAGCCCCAAACTCCAAACCAAAAACCAAAAACCTTAAACCATAAACACTAAACCCTAAACCCTAAACCCTAAATCCCAAAACCTTAAACTCTAACCCTAAACCCTAAACCCTAAACCTTATACTCGAAACCTTAAACCTAAACCTAATGTGACTAAATAACTTATAAAATAAACCTAAACCATAAAACCTAATAAATCTAAACCTAAATGAAAGCCCTAAAAATGGGAAGAACCATGATGGTAGGAACATCACCATCAACTAGGCTAAGGATAGATCTGGTGGTGGAGGCAAAGACGGAGGTGGCTATCGCAGTTGTGGTAGAGGATATGAAGGTGCTTATGGATATGGAGGTGGTGGTCAGAGTAATGGTGGTTATAGAGGCAGGAGGAGCGACGGAGGTTACAACCATGATGGTCGAAGAGAGAGAGCTCGGGGATATGATGATGGATCCCGCTGCTCGACAGGCAGGGGTGGTTCTGATGGGAATTAGAGAAATTCAAGAACAGTCAATCTGATTTGCTACTTATGGAACTGTGTCTTTCCAGTAAAGACAGTTCTATTTATCTATGGTTTTTTATTTTCTTTATGGCTGTTCATTTTTTATCTATGTCGTCGCTTATGTCTTAGAAAACTTTGTGTGTTACATGGTTGATGAAATAGAAAAGAAGAAATGTTGAATCTGAATTTGTTCACTATTAAAAAAAATGAAAATCCTAAACCCTAAACTAAAACTTGAACCTTAAAACTAAAACTTAAACCCTAAATGCTAAACCCCAAAAATAAAAAAAATAAAAAAATAAGAAAATATATTAAAAAAACTATAACCCTAAACCCATAACCCTAAAACTAACCCTAAACCCTAAACACTAAACCCTAAACCTACAACCCTAAATCCTAAACCCTAAACCCTAAAACCCTAAACCCCAAACCTAAAACCCTAAATCTTAAACCCTAAACCCACAAACCCTAAAAAGCATAAACACTAAAAGCTAAACCCTAAATCCTAAACCCTAAAGCCTAAACCCTAAACCCTAAACCCCAAACTCTAAACCTAAACCTAAAGTGAATAAATAAATTAAAAACAAACCTAAACCCTAAAACCAAATAGATTTAAACCTAAAATCTAAGAATGGGCAGAACTTTGATAGTAGGAACATCACTGGTAACCAGCCTCAGTCTAGATTTGGTGGTGGAGGCAGGCGGAGGCAGCGATTATCATAGTGGTGGTGGGGGATCTGGAGGTGATGTTGGATATGGAGGTGGTGGTTATCGAGTTTAGAAGAGTGACGGAGGTTACAACCATGGTAGTGGGAGAGGGATATGATAGTGGATCCCACTACTCAAGAGGTTGGGGTGATTCTGATGGGAACTAGAAAGCGAAGAACGATGATCGATCCAGCTACTTATGGAACTATGTCTTTATAGTAGAGAGAGTTCTAGTTATCTAGGGTTTTTGATTTGCTCTATCGTGCTCTTTTTTATCTATGTCATCACTTGTGCCTTAGAAAAACTTGGTGTGTTACTTGGTTGAGAAAGAAATGTTGAATCTGTTGTTCTAATCATAACCATCTAACTAAAAAAAACAAACCCATAAAATAAACCAAATCAACCCTAAACCCAAAACCCAAATACACCTAAACCCACATATCTCACCACACCCTAAACAACCTAAACTAAATTGGCCATAAAATAAATTAAATGTAAATTTTAGGTTTATAGGTATAAAGATAAAATAAAACTAAATAAAATAAATAAGCTAAACTAAATAAATTAATTAGGTTTAGTAAAGGTTTAAGTTTAAATGTAAAATAAACCTAAAGTTTAGTTTAAAATAAAGTTTTAATAATAAATAAAATAAAGGTTTTAAAGATTTTAAACATAAATAAAACTTATGAAGTTTATAAACATAAAGTTTGATAAATAAACATAGTAAATAAATAGTAAACTAATAAATAATAACAGAAAAATAAATAAAGGTTTAGGCTAATAAATAAGGTTTTTTTAAATATTTGATAATAGGGTTTATAGTAAATAAATATGGTTAAATATTAAAGGTGAGTTTAAATGTTTAAACTAAATTTATGTAAACTAAATAATGTATAAATAAACTAGTGTTTAAATGGATTTAAACTTAGATAGGCTTTAGTGACTAGGTTTAAGTTTAGGGGAGAGGGAGGGTAAGGTGAGGTAGGGTGATATAGTAAGGTGGTAAGTGGGTTTTGTGTTTTGGGAGGCAGTAAGGTAGTGGGTGAAACCAGTCCTAAAAGTAGGGTGGTTTTAATAAAATAAAATTTAAAAAAACATGAAAGGTTAAACAACCTAAAAGCAAAATAGGTTTAATAACAGTTTATTTATAGTTTAGAATGGGATATAGGATTGGTTTAGGTTTATGCTTATGGATTAGAAAAGGTTCGGATTTTACTCTGAATGAAATTTTAGGTTTATGGGAAAAGTTTAAAATAAAGGGAGGTTTAGTTTAGAGGTTTAGGAGGAAAAAGGAGGAAGAAGGTAGGAACTAAATAAATAGAATAGAAAAAAAATGAGAAAAGAAAAAAATAATGATTTAGAAAAACTACAATAAAAGTAAATAATAGGTAATAAATAAATCTTAAAAAATACCAAAAATAAACATAAATAATGATAAAAATAATAAAAAACTAAAATAAAATACTAAATAAAATAACAAATAAAATATAAACTTAATAAAAAATAAATAAATAAGTAAATAAAACTAAAAATAAAAAATAAAGTAAACCACTAAATATAGGAAATAATAATAGAAAATAATAGTAATAAATGGAATATAAAACCCAAAATAATAAGTTTAGGTACCTAGGCTAAGGACTAAACTAAGAACAAATAATGGGAGGAAAAAGGAAAAAAAGCTAAAAAGGAAATAGGCAAACTTACCTAAAAGGAAGAAAAAAATAAAACATATAGAATGCCTAAGAAAAGAAACTAAGTTCAAGGAAAACTAAAGAAAAAAGAAATAGGTTTAGGAGCTGAATATAATATAAAATAGTGAATATAAAACTTAGGTTTAGGTCATAAATAGTACATAATTAAATAAATTCATAGACCTTCTAAACTCTAAAGTAAAAAGCTAAAACATAGGTGATGACATAATAAAAAATTAGCATGCATAGATAAATAAATATAGATAACCCTCTAAACTATAAAACTACAATAAAACTACCTAAACTTGGTTTTCTAGTTACCATTAAAACCACCCTACCTCCTAATCCACCATCATATCCCTAGCCACCTATATAGCACTTCTCCATAAACCACCCCTACTAAACCACCACCTCCTTATCCACCTAAACCTACCCCCCCCTCACTATGATAATGGACCTCGCCTTCACCTCCACCAAATCTAGGCCACTTGATGGTGATGTTCTAAATAGGCTAAATAGAAACTTAGGTTTAGGCTATAAGATTTTAATAGTTTATAATTTATTTATACTAGGAGGTTTAGTGTTTGGGGTTTAGGCTTTAATAATAGATGGGTTTATACTAATTTGGGTTTATGGTTAATATATAATAAGATATGAGTACTCAAAATATAAAATGATGGTTTAAACTAAAATAAATAATAAATAAATAATAAAAATAGAAGTTTAAAATAAACATAAATAGGTTAAAAAAAATAAGTTAATTTAAAGATAAATGAAGTTTAAAAGTTTAAATAGTTAAGGTTTAGTTTACTAGGTTTAGGAAAACAAAAAGAAAGTTTATTTGACTAAGTTTAGGTTTTAAAGTTTAAATAAATAAAAAATAAGTTTACAGTTAATACAAAAATGAGCAAGGTTTAGGTAGTTTTGAAAAAAATTTACTAACAAATGAAAAAATAGTTTAAAAATAGAAAATCTAAAAGATAATAGGATCTTATTTAATGAAATAAAAAGTTTAAAATTTATTTTAAGGATTTAGTTTAGGTTTAGGTATGTTTTTGGGTTTAGGGTTTATAATAGGTTATTTAGTGTTTATTTACTTGTTTTAATTGGGTTTATTTCTTTATTTGGGAGGGTTTAGGGTTTATGGTTTAGTGAGGATCTATCATTTTAGTTTAGGGTTTAACATTTTTTACACCCTCTCGTTTCCACTTAAACACATACAAAATTCATTTCTTACTAGTACCCAAGACACTCCATTTAAATAAGCTCGTTCTTGATCAAAAATGCCATTCTGTCTAAAATAGGACATTCCCATTTTGATCTAACTTCCCCATTTCTCTATCAAACTCAAATTAACTTTGACAAACCTTCCCTAGGCCTTGTCGAGCAAAATAAATCATCTCCAAGCCAGCATGAGGTGGGACTTGATCAAAGTCATTATCAATTCATGGCCATTCAAGTGAACATCAAATGATCCAATTACTTCTCAATAAGGCCTATACACTAGATGAAGCTTATTCGTTCGTTCGATCTTGAACTCCTGGTATGCTTAATTGATCCTTAGAAAAAAATGGGTTAGAGCTTTAAAAAACTTGCATCTCGATGCCATGAAGGTGTATCCTTTTTTAGTTGATCACTTTAAGCCTTCAAGTGAGCAATACTGGATGGACTCCAATCAACCTCACTCGCATGACATTAAATCATGCAACATCCATTCCAAATGATTGAAATGGACGATCATGATTAGATCCGCTAAATCGATCTGATTTAATCTTATTAAGTTGTGGGATTAATCGTAGCCGTCCGATCTTTGGATAAAGATCTAAACATAGGTGTTGAGTGATAAGTTTTAAGTAGCCAATCCTGAAAAAGCATAAACAGATTAATTTAATTAGGTTTAATTAATCATTTTAATTGAAACTTCTAAAAATAAAAAAATCATAAAGAAATAAAAGAAATGCAAATAAATACTCATTTTAAAGGTATTTCAAAGGAAAATTAATTAAAATGATCTTAACTAATCTTGAATAGTAATTAAAGTTTAATTACAAAATTAATTGGCTTAGTACTCTTTAATTACTTGGATTAATCCCAAATTTTGTGCATTAATTTAATGGGATAACCTATGCCTCCCATGATTTTCATGGGATTTATTGCTCACTTAATTAGGAAAATTGACGAATTAAATCTTAATTGCCCTTTTAAGTTAATTAATGCTTAATTAATCCCATGAATAGTAATAAATTCATTAATTAAGTTTATTAGTCATTGTTCAACACTAAATGAACTAAGGAATAAGGTTGGGACTTTAGTTAATTTCACCCATTTTAAAATGAAATTAATTAAAATTTAACTAATTAATTAAATCACATAATCAAATTGAAATCCTAATCACATGATCTTAATTAATTAAATCATGGGGTAGATCTTCGGTGTTTAATAACATAAAGGAGTTTCATGAAATTATGGTTAGTCCACATGTGTGGGAAAACCATAAAGTATTAATTAAGTCCTTAATCAAATTAACTATTAATCATGAGCCAATTACATTTTGCTTTTCCTAGGATCATTGCAAGTTTATTTTCCATGCATATCATGTTGGCTCATAATTATTTAGTAAATTACTTTAAGGTGACATAGGTAAGGTAATTAATTCATAATTAAGGGTTCAACTTAATTAACCCATAAAATCAACTTAATTACATTTCCTTAAATTAAATCAAATCACTAATGTGGGAATGTGTTTAAAATAGCAAGTGATGATTTTCTCTTCTCCACTTTAAATCAAATCAAATCCAAAACTTAATTAATAAAGAAGCTTTGGTTTGCTTTAAATAATCTTATTTGATTTGATTGTCCTTAAGAACTAGTTTGGTTGAATAAATCACATGCTTATATTTGATTATCCTCATTCCAATCATGTTAAATTTGGTATGTCATTTGAAGTCATGCATCCATCTTTTCAAAATCAAGTAAAATAAAATGGATTTGTTTTATGTAAGCTTTCATGTGCTGATTTAATTTAACATATGCACTATTATCTATTAAATCAAATGTACTTTTCTAAAGCATATAAATGAATAATAATATGTGTTATGGTGCGATTATAAATACATAAAGCATGTGCTTATAATAAGTGTATCAATGTTGAGTTCTCTTTTCTTTATTCATGTGTTGATTTATATAAGATTGAATGGTAATGGGCATATAGTCGGACATCCAAACATGAGGATTTAGCTTTAGGAGGTCATTTGATTATCTCACATCCTTGGTTTGTTACTTGGTTGATGAAATTGAAAAGAAGAAATGTTGAATTAGAATTTGTTCTCAAAAAAAAAAAAAAACCAAAACCCTAAACCCTAAACTAAAACTTGAACCCAAACCTAAAACCCAAACTAAACTGAACCCCCAAACCTAAAGAACCTAAATACCCTAAAACCCACAAAACCCAAAACCCAAAACCCAAAACCCTAAAACCTAAACCTAAACTAAATAAAACCTAAAAATAAAATAAATAAATAAACCTAAATCAAAATAAAATAAAAAAAAATTAAATAAAAAACCCTAAACTAAAACCTAAATCTAAACCAAAAATAAAACTAAACTAAAATAAAATAAATAAAATCTAAACTAAACTAACAAAATAAACCTAAAAATAAAAACTTAAAATAAAATAAAAATGTAAAAATCTAATAAAATAAAATAAAACTAAATAAAAAACATAAAATAAATAAACCTAAAAAAAAAGAATAAAACACAAACACTAAACTAAAAAAAACCTAAACATAAAATAAACAAAATAAAATAAATTTAAACTTAAACTAAAATAAACTAAACTAAAATAAATAAAACCTAAACCAAATTTAAAATAAAATAAACTTAAACCCTAAACTAAATAAAATAAAATAAACTAAAATAAACTAAAGAAAAACCTAAAATTTAAACCAAAATAAAAGAAAAACTTAAAAGCTAAACTTAAAAATAAATAAAATAAAATAAAAAAAAAATAAACATAAACCTAAACCTAAACCTAATAAACTAATAAATAAAAAAATAAAAATAAAACCAAAATATAAATAAAATAAAATATACTAAAATAAATAAAATAAACTAAATAAACTTAAACTGTCGGTTTTTAATTTAAAACCTAAACCCTAAACCCTAAAACACCAGTACTACCTGTACTACCATAAATCCTAAACTAAACCATATTACCCTAAACCCTACCAAACCATAAACTAAACCTACCCTAAACCAAACCCTATCTTAAACCCTAAAACCCTCCCTAACCACAACCCTAAACCTAAAAATACCCACCTAAATCCCACCCTAACTAAAAAACCTAAAAAAATAAATCTAAACTAAATAAAATAAAATAAATAAATAACCTAAAATAAAATAAATATATTAATAAACCTAAACTAAAGCCAAACCTAAATAAAATAAAATAAACTAATTAAATAATATAATAAATTAATAAACTAAACTAAAAATAAAATAAATGTAAGAATAAACCTAAATAAAATAAAACTAAACGTAAATTAAAATAAAATAAACCTAAAATAAACCTAAAATAAAATAAAATAAAAACTAAATAAACCTAAAGCTAAAATAAACCTAAAATTAAAACCTAAACCTCTAAAACCTAAACCTAAACTAAAAATAAAATAAACAAAATATAATAAACTAAACCTAAAATAAAATAAAACTAAAATAAATAAAACCTAAACCTAAACCTAAACCTAAACTAAATAAATAAATAAAATAAACTAAAATAAACCTAAACCTAAATGAAAGTAAAACCTAAAATAAACATAAAATAAAACCTAATACCTAAACCTAAAAATAAAATAAAAAAAAAACCTAACCTAATCCTAAAAAAATAAAAACCTAACCTAAAAAAATAAAATAAAATAAAACTCAACTAAAAATAAATGTACCTAAAAAATAAACTAAAATAAAACCTAAATTAAAATAAACTTAGACTAAAATAAATAAAAATAAAATAAATAAACTAAAATAAAAAAATAAAAATAAACATAAATAAATAAGAAATAAAATAAACTAAATTAACTAAATAAATAAAAGAGAAATGTTGAATCGATATATTCTGTTATAAAACCAAAACCTACCCTAAACTAAACCTAAACTTTAAACCCTAAACCCCAAACCCTAAACCTAAACTAAACCTTAAACCCTCAATAAACCCTAAACTAAAAAAAAATTCATAACCTTTAACCATAAACCCTAAACTCTAAACCTTAAAAGTAAAATCTAAACTAATTTAATTAAAACTTAAAATAAAATGAATAAAAACCTAAAAATAAAAAAAAAATATAAACTAAAATCTAAACCTAAACCTAAACTAAAATGAAAATATAATAAAAAAAATAAAACTAAAATAAAATAAATAAAACCTAAACTAAACTTCAAAAAAAAACCTAAATAAAATAAAACTAAACCTAAAATAAATAAAAAATAAACCTAAAAACAAAATAAAATAAGAATTAAATAAAACTAAACCTAAAATAATAAACCAAAAATAAAAAAAAAAAACCTGGACCCTAAACAAAAAAAATAAAATAAAAATAAAAATAAAATAAACTAATCCTAAAATTAAATAAATAAAATAAACCTAAACATAATCCTAAACTAAATAAAATAAACCTAAACTAAAATAAAATCTTAAAATAAACCTAAAATAAAAAACCTAAAATTAAACATTAAAAAAAAAAATAAAACCTAAACCTAAACTTAAAATGAAAATAAAACTTAAACTAAAATAAATAAAAATAAAACTAAACTAAAAAAACCTAAACCTAAACATAAAACTAAAAAATGAACATAAAATAAACTAAACAAAATAAAATAAAAACATAAATAAAAAATAAACTAAATAAACCTAAAACCTTTACTTAATTTAGAGAAAACAAAAAAAAAAAAATAAAAACCCTAAACCCTGATTAAACCCTAACCCTAAACCCTAAAAAACCCTAAATCAACCATACCCTAAACCTCACTAAACCCTAAACCCTAAACCCTAAACCTAAAACTTAAACCTAAACAAAATAAAACTAAAATAAATTAAATAAAAAAAACCTAAATAATAAATAAAATGAAATAAAATAAAAATAAACTAAAACCTAAACCTATAAAATAAAATAAAATAAAAAAATTTAAAATAAAATAAGTAAAAGCCTAAACTAAATGAAAAAAATAAAATAAACTTACAAATAAAATACTTAAATAAAATAAAAACTAAACGTAAAATTAAAAAAAACCTAAATAAAAACATAAACCTAAAAATAAATATAAAAAAACCTAAACTCTAAACTAAAAAAAAGCGTGAACATAAAATAAACCTAATCCTAAGCTAAAATAAATTAAACTAAAATAAATAAAACCTAAACCTAAACCATAACCCTAAACTAAATAAAATAAAATAAAATAAAAATAAACTTAAACCTAAACTAAAAAAAGAAAATATAAAAATAAACCTTAAATGAAAACCTAAAACCTAAACCTAAAAAAATAAAATAAAAACCTGATCCTAAACCTTTATATAAAAAATAATTCCTAAACCCTAAAAACTATAATAAAATTAAAACTAAACTAAAAAAATAAACCTAAACCTAAACCAAAAAAATTAAACTAATATAAAAAAACCTAAACTAAAATAAAGAAAGTCAAAATAAATAAACTAGACTAAATAAAAAATATACCTAAATATAAATAAAATTAAAATAAACAAAAATAATTAAAAAATAAACTAACTAAACTAACCTGATGGGTTACTTAATTTTAAAAAAAACTAAACCCTAAATCCTAAACCATAAATCCAAAACCCTAAACCCTAAAAAACCCTAAACCTACAACCAAAACCCCAAGTAAACACTAAAGCTTAAAACTTTAAAACCAAAAAAATAAAACATTAAAACTAAAAAAAAAAAACCAAACCTAAAATAAAAAGATAAACATAATAAAATAAACCTAAACCTAAACTAAAATAAATAAAACATAAACCTGACCTAAAATAAACTAAATAAAATAAAATAAACTAAAAATAAACCTAAGCCTAAACTAAAAATAAAACATAAAATAAACCTCAAACCTAAACCTAAAAATAAAATAAAACCCTAAACCTAAACCTAAAAGTAAAAATAAAACCTACAAATAAAATGAAATAAAATAAAACTCAACTAAAAAATAAACCTAAACTTAAACCTAAACCTAAACCTAAAATAAACTAAATAAAACCTAAACTAAAATAAATAAACTAAACTAAAAAATAAAAAATAAACTTAAATAAAAATCGATAAAATAAACTAAAATAAATAAAATAAACTAAATAAACCTAACATATTGGTTTACTTAATTTTTTAAAAAACCATAAACCCTAAACCTTAAAACTCTAAACCCTAAAGCCTAAAACCCTAAACCCTAAATCCTAAAACTAAACCATAACCTAAAACATAACCTAAACATCAACCCTAAACCCTAAACCCCTAAACCTAAGCTTAAAATAACTAAATAAATTAAAAAAATAAACATAAACCCTAAAACTTAATAAACCTAAGCTCTAAGAATGGGCAGAACTTTGACAACAGGAACTTCACCGTCAACTAGGTGAAGCTGGAGGTGGTTGTTATCTTAATGGTGGTGGGGGATCTGGAGGTGCTGGTGGATATGCAGGTGATGGTCACAATAGTGGTGGTTTTGGAGGTGAGAGGAGCGATAGAGGTTATAGCCTTGGTGGTGGCGGAGGGAGATCTGGGATATAATGGTGGATCACGCTGCTCGAGAGGTTGGGGCGGTTCTGATGGGAACTGCAGAAACTAAAGAATGATCTATCCAATTTGTTGCTCGTGGAAATTTATCTTTATAGCGGAGACAGTTCTAGCTATCCAGGGTTTTTGATTTGCTCTATGCGTGCTCATTTTTTATCTTTATATTCACTTTAGTCTAGAAAACTTCGTGTGTTACTTGGTTGATGAAATCAAGAAGAAATGTTGAATTTTAATTTATTCTCTATTAAAAAACAAAACCTAAACTAAAATAAATAAAACTTAAACCTAGACCTAAAGCTAAACTAAATAAAATAAAATAAAATAAACTAAAAATAAACCTAAGCTAAACTAAAAAAATAAAACCTAAAAATAAACCTCAAACCTAAACCTAAAAAAAATAAAATAAAACCCTAAACCTAAAGTAAAAAAAATAAAACCTACAAATAAAAAGAAATAAAAACAAAACTCAACTAAAAATAAACCTAAACTTAAACCTAAATAAACCTAAAAAATAAATTAAAATAAAAACCTAAACTAAAATAAATAAACTAAACTAAATAAAAATAAAAATAAACTTAAATAAAAATAAATATAAAATAAACTAAAATAAATAAAAAAATAAACTTAATAAACCTAACATCTTGGTTTACTTAATTTTTTAAAACCATAAACCCTAAACCCTTAAAACTCTAAACCCTAAAGCCTAAAAAACCCTAAACCCAAATCCTAAACCCAAATCCTAAACCCAAACCTAAAAAAAACCATAACCTAAACCTCAACCCTAAACTAAACCCCAAACCTAAACTTAAGCCTAAAATAACTAAATAAATTAAAAAATAAACATAAACCTAAAACTTAATAAACCTAAGCTAAGAATGGGCAGAACTTTGACAACATGAACTTCACCATTAACTAGGTGAAGCTGGAGGTGGTTGTTATCTTAGTGGTGGTGGGGGATCTGGAGGTCAGTGGATATGCTGATGGTCAAATAGTGGTTTTGGATGTGAGAAGCGATAGAGGTTATAGCCTTGGTGGTGGGAGGGGAGATCAGATATAATAGGATCCTGAGAGGTTGGGGCTATTCGATGGGAGCTGGAGAAACTAAAGAATGATCGATCCGATCTGTTGCTGTGGAAATTTGTCTTTATAAGTTCTAGCTATCCAGGTTTTGATTTGCTCATGCTCATTTTTATCTTTATATTCGCTTTAGTCTTAGAAAACTCGGTGTGTACTTGGTTGATGAAATCGAAAAGAAGAAATGTTGAATTTTAATTTATTCTCTATTAAAAAAAACAAAAACCCTAAACACTAAACTAAAACTTGAACCCTAAAACTAAAACCTAAACCCTAAACTCTAAAAACTCTAAACCCTAAATCCTAAACTTAAACCCTAAAACCCTAAACCCTAAACCTTGAACCCTTAAACCTAAACCTTAAACCCTAAAACCTAAACCAAAACCCAAAAACTAAATTAACCAAAATAAAAATAAAAAACCTAAACCTAAACTAAATAAAACATAAAAACCTAAACAAACCAAGATAAAATAAAATAATAAAATAAAATAAAACATAAACTAAAACCTAAACCAAAACCTAAACCTAAAAAGAAAAGAAAATAAAAAATAAAAACTTAAATAAAAGAAAATAAATAAAAACATAAACTAAACTAAGAAAATAAAAAACCTAGAAATAAAAAAACATAAATAAAATTAAACCTAAATGTAAAATAAAAATAAAATAAAAATTAAATTAAAACTTAAACCTAAAACAATAAACCTAAAATTAAAATCTAAAATAAATAAAAGGTAAAATCTAAAATAAAACTAAAAAAAAACCTAAACCAAAAAAAAAAATAAAAATAAAATAAACATAAACTAAACTAAAATAAACTAAAATAAATAAACCTAAATAAAACCTAAAATAATCTAAACCTAAACATAAATCTAAACTAAATAAAATAAAATAAACTAAAATAAACCCAAACCTAAACAAAACCTAAATTAAAACCTAAAACATAAACCTAAATAAAATAAAACCTAAACCTAAACAAAATTAAAATAAAATAAAAAAACAAATTAAAATAAAACTAAACTAAAATAAACATAAACCTAAAACCTATAAACTAAATAAAATCTTAAACTAAAATAAATTAAACTAAATAAAAATAAACCTAAATAAAAATAAAATAAACTAAATAAACCTAAACTTGCGGTTTGCTTTTAAAAACACTAAATTCTACCCTAACCTAAACCCTAAATCCTAAACCCTCCCTAAACCCTAAACTAACCTAAACTCCACCATACCAATAACCTAAATCCTCCACCTAGTGACCAAACCCTAAACCAGAGCTAAACTACTCACCCTCCTAAACCTACTAAACCCCAAACCCTACCCTAAAGCCTAAAACTGACCCTCTCTTTGCCCTCTCCAAACCATACCTACCATACCCAAATACCATATACTTAAAACTCCTCCCTAAATAAAAAACTAAATCAACCTATAAAATAAATAAAATGCCTCCAAAATAAAAACCTAAACTAAACCTAAACATACTAAAACCTAAACCTAGAATAAAATAAATAAAAAATAAAATAAAATAAAAATAAAATAAAATCCTAAACTAAAATAGAAAATCAAATAAACTTAAAAATAAAAAATCTTAACTAAAATAAAAACTAAATGCAAAATAAAAATAAAATAAACTTTAGATATAATAAAATAAAACAAAATAAAACCTAAACCTTAAAATAAACTTAAAAAATAAAATAAAATTAAAAAAAATAAAGCCTAAACCTAAAAAAATAAAATAAAATAAACAGATAAAAAAAATAAACATAAATGTAAACCTAAACCTAAAAAATAAACTACAATAAAAATCCTAAACTAAAATAAATAAACATTGAATAAAAAAACTAAAATAAATAAAAATGATAAATAAACCTAAATAAAATATAAAATAAACTAAATAAACCTAAACGTACTGGTTTAGTTAATTTAAGAAAAACCCTAAATAAAAAATAAAATCTAAACCCTAAACTAAAAAAAAACTTAAATCAAAAATAAAATAAACATAAACATAAAACCAAAACTAAATAAATAAAACCTAAACTAAATAAAATAAAATAAACTAAATATACCTAAACCTAAACTAAAAAATAAACCTAAAAACCTAAAATAAAAAAACCTAAACCTAAACAAAATAAAAAACCTAAACTAAAATAAAATAAAATAAAACTAAACTAAAATAAAATAAATCTAAACCTAAACCTAAAAAAATAAACTAAAATAAAAATCTAGCTAAAATAAATAAACATAAAATAAAATAAACTAAATAAACCTAAAATAATATAAAATAAACTAAATAAACTAAATAAACCTAATCTTTACTTTTTTTAAACCATAAACACCATTCATTAAATCATAAACCCAAACCCTACTACCTACCCTAAACCCTAAAACTGAGCCATAAATAAAACCTACCAAACCCTAAACCCTAAACCTACATTGAGACCACTCCCACCAAAACCCTGAGCTCCTAAACCATGCACTGATATCTCCCTAACTCTACTCCCCCTTAACCTATCACCCTGAGCCCTAACTCCCTAAACCTCCTTCTTCCACAACTCCCTCCTAAATCATAAAATTTACTCAAACTCTCCCTAACACCCTAAACATTAAACCCTAAACCCTAAAACCCTGGGCCCTAAACCCTTTAACCACCACCTGACCCTCCTGACCCAAACCCTAAACCCTAAGATCTGACTGCCTATAACCATCTAGCCATAACCTAAACCCTAAACCCTAAACCCTAAAACCCAAAAAAAACCTAAAATAAATCACCTAAAAAATAAAATAAAAAAAAAAACCTAAACCTAAATAAAATAAAACCTAAACCTAAACCTAAACCTAAAAAAAATAAAATAAAAAAAAAATAAAATAATAAAATAAAATAAATAAAACCTCAATTAAACTAAAATAAAATAAATCTAAAATTAAAACTAAATAAAATAAAAAACTAAACATAAATAAACCTAAAATATAATAAAATAAAACTTAAACTGAAAATAAATATAAAATAAAATATAAAACCTAAACCTAAAAATAAAATAAAATTAAAATTAAACTAAAAAATAAATTTGAACCTCACATAAACTAAAAATAAACTAAAATAAAAACATAAAATAAATAAACTAAATAAAATAAAAAAATAAACCTAAAATGAAATATAAAATAAACTAAAGAAACTAAATAAACCTAAAAACAAGTTTACTTAATTTTAAAAAATGAACCCTAAACCCTAAATAAATCCTACCCTAACCCTAAACCTAATAACCTAAAAAAACCCTAATAAAACCCTAAACTCCTAAAAATTCTAAATTCCTACTACTAACCACTTAAATTAATATCTCTAAACCCTACCCTTTCTAAACCTCTAAAAAAAACTCCTCCCTAAACTAATAGTTCTATTAAATCTAAAAAACTCTAACTAAATCAAACCTAAAATAAATAACCTCATAAATAAAATACCTATAAAAACTCCTAAAACCTAAACAAACACACCTACATATAAAATAAAATAAAATAAATGATAAAATCTAAACAAAATAAATAAATAACCTAACTAAAAATAAAATAAACCTAAAATAAAACCAAAATAAAATAAAAATTAAAAGTAATAATATAAAACCTAAAATAAAATAAAATAAAACTTAAACCTAAAATAAATAAAATTAAAACCAAAATAAAATTAAACTAAAAAAATAAACATAAACCTCATTAAACAACAAAAATAACTAAAATCCTAAACTAAAATAAATAAATAAATATAAACTAAATTAAATAAAATAAAAATAATCTAAATAGATATAAAATAAATTAAATATCTAAATAAACCATACAAGTTTACTATTTTTTTTAAAAAAACCCTAAACCCCCAAACCCTAACACTAAATACTAAACCCTAAACCCTCCCTAAACCAAAAAAACCCTAAACCCCAAAACCCTAAATAAACTAATCTTCCTAAACTAACTAAAACCCTAAATACCTAAATTTATAAATCCTAAAAATAACTTACTACCACTAACCTAAACATTATTTATAACTAATCTAAAATTAAACCTTAAACTACCTAACTTAATATAAAATACTTAACTCTAAAATAACCAAACTAAATCAATTAAATAAATAAAATAAACTAAATAATAAACCTAAATCTAGTAAAATAACATAAAATTAAAACTAAACTAAAATAATAAATAAAAACCTAAACTAAACTAAAGATAAAATAAACCTAAAATGAAACAAATAAAAGTAAAACTAAATGTAAAATAAAAGTAAAATAAACCTAAATATAAAGTAAAACTAAACAAAACATAAACCTAAAAAATAATTTACCTTATCAAAAAACCTAAACCAAAATAAAAAATAAAATAAACATAAATTAAATAAAATAAACTAAACTAAATAAATAACCTAAACCCTAAATCATACTAACCCAAATAAAAACTAAAGAAAATAAATAATAAAACCTAAACCTAAATATAAAATAAAACTAAACTAAAACCTACTTAAACCTAAACCTAAATCATAATAAAAGAATAAAAGTGAAACTACACTTAAAATAAATAAATAGACTAAACTAACTAAAAATAAAATAAACTTAATAATAAAAAACCTAAATTAAATAAAAACTAAATGTAAAATAAATATAAAATAAACCTAAAATTAAATTAAATAAAAACTAAATAAAAACATAAACACAAAAAATAAACTTAAAATAAAAAAAGAAAACATAAACCCTAAACTAAACCTAAAATATACATAAACTTTAAAATAAACTAAACTAAAATAAATAAAACCTAAACCCTTATTTTTATTTAGGTTTATTTTTTATTTTAAATTATTTTATTTTATTTATTTTAAATTTTATTTTAGTTTAGGTTTTATTTACTTTATTTTTTGGTTTAGTTTATTTTTTTTTGAGTTTTTTTTTATTTTATTTTTTAGAGTTTTATTTTTTATCTTTTAGGTGTAGGTTTATATTTTATTTTAGGTTTAGGTTTTAAATTCATTTTAAAGTTTTATTTTTAGTTTAGGTTTAGGTTTATTTTATTTTATTTTATTTAGTTTAGGTTTAAGTTTAGGTTTAGTTATTTTAGGTTTAGGTTATTTTATTAATTTTATTTTTTAGTTTAGGTTTATGTTTATTTTATTTGTTTATATTTTAATTTTAAGATTATGTTTTTTTAGTTTAGGTAGTTTATTTTATTTTTTTTTTCATTTAGGCTTTATTTTAAGGTTTATTTTTAGTTTAGGTTTTTATTTAATTTTTATTTTTTATTTTTATTTTACATTTACTTTTTTGTTTGTTTAAGTTTTTTGTTCTTAGGTTTACTTTAATTTTTATTTTTTATTTTATTTTATTTCAATTTATTGTTATTAGTTTATTTTATTTTTTGGTTACGTTTAGTTTTGTTTACATTTTATTCTATTTTATTTTATTTAGGTTTCAATTTTTATTTATTTTATTTTAGATTTAATTTAGTTTTGGTTTAAGTTTTTTAGGTTTTAGGGTTTATGGTTTAGGTTTAGGTTTTTTTTAGGGTTTAGGTTTGGGGTTTAAGTTTTAGTTAGGGTTTTTTAGGGTTTAGTTTTGGGTTTAGGGTTTTAAGTTTAGTTTTGGGGTTTAGGGTTTTTAAAGGTTTAGGTTGTAGGTTTAGGGTTAATTTAAGGTTTGGGGTTTATCATTATTTGGGGCTTAGGGTTTCTAGTTTATATTTTTTTTGAAAGTTTCTGATGGGTTTGGGTTTATTTAGTTTTTAGTTTATTTTTTAATTTATTTTGGACTATTTTATTTTTATTCTTATTTACGTTTATTTTTTTATGTTTATTTAATATTTTATTTATTCTAGGTTTTTTTATTTTAGTTTATTTTTTTAGGTTTATGTTTATTTTGGATAAGTTTTATTTTATTTTATTTTTTAGGTTTAGGTTTTGGATTTTATTTTATTTTTTTTAGCTTTAGGTTTTAGGTTTTTATTTTAACTTTATTTTAAGTTTTTTTTTAGTTTAAGTTTAAGTTTATTTTTAGTTTATTTTTATTTTTATTTAGGTTTATTTTTTATTTTAAATTATTTTATTTTATTTATTTTATATTTATTTATTTTAGTTTAGGTTTTTTATTTTACTTTATTTTTTTTGGTTTAGGTTTATTTTTAGTTGATTTTTTTTATTTTATTTTTTAGAGGTTTTATTTTTTTATCTTTTAGGCTTAGGTGTAGGTTTATATTTTATTTTAGGTTTAGGTTTTAAATTTTAAAGTTTATTTTAGTTTTGGGTTTTGGGTTTTATTTTTTAATTTATTTTATTTTATTTAGTTTAGGTTTAAGTTTAGGTTTAGTTCATTTTAGGTTTAGGGTTATGTTTTATTAATTTTAGTTCAGTTTATTTTAGTTTAGGTTTATGTTTATTTTATTTTGTTTATTTTATTTTTAAGATTATGTTTTTTTAGTTTAGGGTTTAGGTTTTAGTTTTATTTATTTTATTTTCATTTAGCTTTATTTTAGGTTTATTTTTTAGTTTAGGTTTTTTATTTAATTTTTTTATTTTTTATTTTTTTATTTTAGTTTATTTTTTGTTTGTTTAAGTTTTGTTCTTAGGTTTTATTTTAATTTTATTTTTATTTTATTTTATTTAGTTTATTTTATAGTTTATTTTATTTTATTTATTTTTTATTCGTTTTAGTTTTTTTACATTTTTTTATTTTTTATTTTATTTAGGTTTCAATTTTTTTAATTTATTTTATTTTAGATTTAATTTAGTTTTTTATTTTTAGGTTTTATTTTATGGTTTAGGTTTAGGGTTTTATTATGGTTTTATTTTAGTTTTTTAGTTTAGTTTAGTGTTTAGGGTTTAGGTTTTGATTTTATGTTTAGGGTTTATTTTAGGTTTTTTGGTTTAGGGTTTAAGTTTTATAGGGTTTGGGTTTTGGGTTTAGGGTTTAGGTTTAGGGTTTTGGGTTTGGGGTTTGATTTATAGTTTTTAGGGTTTAGGGTTTTAGTTTATGGTTTAGGTTTAGGTTTAGGGTTAGTTTTAGGTTTAGGGTTTATCATTTTAGGATTTAGCTTAGGTTAGGTTTATTTATATTTTTTTTGAAATTAAGTTCTGAGGGTTTAGGTTTATTTAGTTTATTTAGTTTATTTTTTAATTTATTTTGGTCTATTTTATTTTTTATTCTTATTTACTTTTTTTTTTATGTTTATTTAATTTATTTTATTTATTCTGGGTTTTTTATTTTAGTTTATTTTTTTAGGTTTATTTTTATTTTTTGGATAAGTTTTATTTTTTATTTTAGGGTTTAGGTTTTGGTTTTATTTTATAGGTTTAGGTTTTTTTATTTAACTTATTTTAAGTTTTTTTAGTTTAAGTTTAGGTTTATAGTTTATTTTATTTTATTTAGTTTAGGGTTTAGGTTTAGTTAATTTTTTGGGTTTAGGTTTAGGTTTTTTATTTATTTTTTACATTTATGTTTAATTTTTTTTTGTGTATGGGTTTATTTTTTTTTTAATTGGGTTTAACTTAGTTTAGAGTTTAGGGTTTAGGCTTTAAGGTTTATTTTTTAGGTTTAGGGTTTAGGGTTGATTTAGGGTTTAGGGTTTGGGTTTTAAGGTTTAGGGTTTAGGATTTTTTAGGTTTATTAATTTTAGGTTGATTTAGGGTAGTATGGTTTAAGTTTAGGGTTTAAGGTTGTATGTTTAGGTTTATAGGTTTAGGGTTCCCGATTTAGGGTTTGTTTTAGGGGTTTCAAATATTTGGGTTAGTTTAGGGTTTAGAGATTTTTTTTAAATTAAATAAACATGTAGTTTAGGTTTATTAGTTTATTTGATTTATTTTATTTATTTTAGTTTATTTTTTAATATTAAGGTTTATTTTTTTATTTAGTTTATTTATTTATTTTAGTTTAGGTTTTATTTTTGTTTACTTTTTAGGTTTAGGTTTAGGTTTATATTTTGTTTGTTTAGTTTTATTTTTATTTTATTTTATAGGTTTAGGTTTCATTTTTTTATTTTTAGGTTTAGCTTTACTTTTTTATTTTATTTTATTTATTTTAGGTTTATTTTTAATTTTATTTAGTTTAGGTTTAGGTTTATTTATAGTTTAATTTATTTTATTTAGTTTAGAGTTTAGGTTTAGGTTTAGGTTTTATTTATTTTAGTTTTGGTTTATGTTTTATTTTATTTTGATTGTTTTAGGTTTAGGTTTTTTTTAGTTTAAGGTTTAGGTTTTATTTTTTATTTATTTTTTTGTTTATTTTTTGGTTTAGGTTTATTTATTATTTATTTTATTTTATTTTAGGTTTATTTATTTTTATTTTACGTTTAGTTTTTTATTTTATACTTTTTTATTTATTTATTTTATTTTTTAGTTGATTTAGGTTTTATTTATTTTAATTTAGTTTTATTTTTTATTTTATTATATTTTTAGGTTTAGGTTTTAGGTTTTAGTTGGTTTTTATTTTTTGATTTTTTTTTTAGGTTTTTATGGATGTTTAGGGTTTATTTGGGTGTAGGGTTTAGGGTTTGGGGTTTTAGGGTTTATTTTGGGTTGTATGTTTAGGGTTTGGGGTTTAGTTTAGGATTTGGGATTTTAGGTTTTGGTTTAGGGTTTTTTAGTTTTAGGTTTATTTAGGTTTTGTTTATGGTTTAGGGATTTGGGTTTTAATAGAGAACAAATTGATACAACATTTCTTCTATTCAATTTCATCAACCAAGTAACAAAGTGAGGTAATCAAATGACCTTCTTGGGGCTAGCTAAAAAGTGTTCCCATGATGTCTAAACTATACCCCATTCAATCTTATATAAATTAACACAAGAATATAGGAAATAGAGCTCAACATTCATGCATAGCTATAAGAATATGCATTTGTTATGTATTTATAACTAGCATCATAACATATTATTATTCATTTATAAGCTTTTGAAAATACATTTTGATTTAATAGTGATAATAATATATTGAATTAAATCAACACATGGAAGCTTACATAAAGAAATCCATTTTATTTTACTTGATTTTGAAAGATGGATGCATGAATTAAATGACATACCAAATTTAATATGATTGGAAAGAGGACAATCAAATATAAGCTTGTGATTCATTCAACCAACCTAGTTCTTGGGACTATCAAATCAAAGAAGATTATTTAAAAAAACCAAAGCTTATTAATTAATTAATTTGATTTGATTTAAAAGGAGAAGAGAAATCATTACATGTTGATTTAAACCCATTCCCACATTAGTGATTTAATTTAATTTAAAAATGTAATTAAGTTGATTTTATGGGTTAATTAAGTTGAACTTTTAATTAGATGAATTAATTACCCTTACCTATTTCACCTTAAAGTAGTTAACTAAATAATTATGAGCCAACATGATATGCATAGAAAATAAACTTGCAATGATCCTAGGAAATAAAAGGGGCCTAATGCAATTGGCTCATGATTAATAGTTAATTAGATTAAGAGACTTAATTGATTACTCTTATGGTTTTCGCACACATGTGGACTAAACATAATTTCATTAAACTCCTTTAGGTTATTAAAAACCTAAAGATCTACCCCATAATTTAATTAATTAAAGTATGATGTGATTATGATTTCAATTTGATTAAGTGATTTAAATAATTAGTAAAATCTTAATTAATTTCATTTTAAAATAGGGTGAAATGAACTTACGGAAAAGGGTCCCAACCCTATTCCTTAGTTCACTTACTGTTGAACAATGATTGATAAACTTAATTAACAAATTCAATATTGTTCATGATATTAATTAGTCATTAACTTAAAGAAGTTAATGTTTAATTAGTCAATTTTCTTAATTAAGTGAGCAATAAATCCCAAAAAAATTGGTGGGGCGAGTTCATCCCATTAAATTAATCAACAAAATTTGGATTAATTTCTTAAGTAATAGAAATAATTACACTAATAAATTTTATAATTAAACTTAATTAAACATTAATTACTATTCAAAATTAGTTAATATCATTTTTTTATTAATTATCTATGAAATACCATTAAAATGAGTACTTATTAAATTTTTTATTTCCTATGATTTTTTATGATTTTAGAAGTTTCAGCCATTAAAATGATTAATTAGCAATGAAAGCTAATCTTGTTGGCACCACATGATTTTCCATGTGGCACCGTGAGATTGGCTAATTAAAACTTATCCACTCGTATGCGTATGGAGCGCTTTCTCGTCACCATTCGATCTAAGATTAGATACCATGATTAATTAATAACTTAATAAGATTAAATTTGATTGATCTAATCTAATCACGAATCCGCTCCGATCACGAATGGACGGTGTGTGATCCAATCACATGAGTGAGGGAGAAGGGAGTCTGTCCTACTGCTCACTTGATCCCAGCTTACCTGAGCTCAGATCAACTCCAAAAGGATCCCACACCTTCACGACATCGATCAAAGGGGATCCAATGGTCAAAATCACATGAGATGCAAGTTTTCTTCAAAAAGAGCCAAACCATTTTTGCCTAAGGATCAATTTTTGAAGCATACCTCACCGGAGCTCAAGACTGATGGCACAAAAGATTGATAAAGATTCATCTAGTGGAGATGAAGCTCTATTGAGCAAGAATTGGATCAATTCCATGATGTTCGCTTGAAGGGCCATGAAATGACAATTTGGAGCTCGGCTTTGATCAAAGTCCCACCTCTGATGGTTAGGAAGCTTGGGAAATGATTCGTTCTTACTCGATGAAGCCTAGGGAAGGTGCATGCAAAGTTAATTTCAGTTTGATGGAGAAATGGGGAAGTTAGGTCAGAAAGTGGAGTGTCCTATTTCATGATGAACGGGAATGTTTCGATTGAAGAACGAGCTTAAGAGCTTAGGAAATGGCTCTAGCATCTCATCGTGGGTAACTAGGGCTTTGAGGAATGATTTTTGTGTGTGAGAAATGAAGGGGTGTATACCCCTTCATCTTGATTGGATGGTGGAATTGGCTTCTGCTCCATCTAGCCATCTCAAGGAGTCATGGGATGGCGGGAGGAGGTGAGTTGGTCGCCAAAGAGGAATCATGGGTGTCCTATGGGTTTCAAATGTTCTTGGGAGGGTGAGGTGATTTCACCTCCCATGGGTCATGACCCACCCAACCACCCTGGGTCATTGGCGTGTCTTAAGTGCCTAGGGACCATTGAGAGTACCAAGTGGCCAAGGAATGGAAATTACAACTTACATGGGTGATTTGTCTCATGTGATGCCTTGACCCAAGGGTAGAATGATCATTTGGCATTTGATTTAATTTGGGTAGATTTGAAATGAGCCTAAACTGGGTTAGCCCAAATTTTAACTCAATTGAGTTGATTTGTTAGTTTGGCTCAATTTGACTCATTTATGTCAAATTGGGTCAAACTAAGGGTTAGTCAAGTTTATATGATCATTTATGTTTTTGTTAAATTGGTTTGGTTGCTTTGGCTTAGATTTTATTTTGGCTCATTTAAATTCATTTGGTCAAATAAGTTGACCGATTTGACCAAATTGGCCAAATTATTTAGGTTGGGTGTTGTTTTTTTAGTTGACCAATTGAAGATGATGCTTTAGTTTCAATTTGGACTTAGTTGTTTTAGCCAACTTGAATCTTTAGGTCAATTTGTAGATCAATTGGGTTCAATTGGGTCCAATCATGGCTTTGGTCAAGTTCATCAATCAATTTGGAATGAACTTGAGCCATTGGTTGCAATCAATTTGGTTTATATTTTTATTTGACCCAATTTGGTCTTTTAGGTCACTTTGGGTCAAATCAAGAGGGCCAATTGGGTTTGGTTTGACTCATCAAGGCCAAGTCATATTCAAATATTAATTTTGATTTATGAATCATTGGTTTCAAGGGATTTGGCTTAGGTGCAATTTGGCTAGTTTGGGTTCATATGGGTTAAGGAGTTGATTTGGTCAAATGACCAAGTTGACTTGGTTTAATTAGACAATTGATCAACCTAGGGTGATCAATAATCATGATGAGAGATTTGATGGCTTGGTTCAATCTAATTTGTGATTAGAACGTGGCTCAAATAGGTGAAATTGGATAGGTTTAATTGGCTTGATTTTGGGTTGACTTTGATTTAGTTGAGTTTATATATGGATTTGGGATTGATATATAAATCAATTGGAATTGGCTTCAAATGGGTTTTGGTTCATTTGAACATTTCAAGTCAAAAGTTAAGTTGGTTTGACTTGGGTCAATTTTGGTTTGGCTTTATGATTGTAGATTTAATTTATAGAATATGATTGAATGTATGATTGATTCATGAGAAAATCAATTCAATTTGGGTTTTGGAATGAAGGAATTTGGCTAAGTCAATGGAGTTGGTGTAAGTTTGGATTTTGATTTGATTTAGTTTTGATGATTTAAATGTATATTTTATTTAAATTTGTGAAGATGATTGAAAATATGATTGATTTGTGAGAAAATCAATTGAGTTTGACTTGATTTGGATTAAGATTTTGGCTAAGTCCATGGGTTAGTCATATGGCTTAGGAAGGGTTTTGATTAAATTTGATATAGTTTGATTTACTTTTGATCATTTGAATGTAGATTTGATTTATATTTATGAAGATGATTGAAGATATAAATTTATTATGAGAAAATCAATTGATTTTGGATTGATTTGGATTAAGATTTGGCCAAGAAGAAAATATATGGCTTAGGAAGGGTTTCAAGTTTGGATTTGATCATGGGCTTCAATCATTTGGTTTTGGAATTTGATTTGGATTTGAATTTGATAAACTGAACTTGAGGTTTGAGAGAACATGGATTATTAGTTATAGTGTGGATTATCCTAACCCCAAGGCATAACCTAACTATAGTTAACCCTTCTAAGTCTTTAAGCTTAAGTTAATTGTTTACCTAATTGTTAGAAGTGTCTTAGTGAAGTCTGTCTAGAAGACTCCTAAGTCTAAGATGGGAAGATTGAATCCACACCAAAAGTGAGGTCAATTTTTGCTCCATAGTGTTGCCTTTAAGATAGATGATTGGAAGACCAAGCCAAGTTTCACATTATACTAGATATAATGATTTGTTTTAGACTATGCATACATGAGAACAACATAGTTCCATCCTCTACATCAGTATGAAGTTTAAGAGGTGGGATCGTCACGTGTCAAAGGAGATCTCAAGTTATTTACAGTGAGGTTGACATATGAGGATGCGCTTACTACCTCCCTCAAAATCAATAAGTCTATTCTTATGAACTTGGCCAAAGTTAAAAAATAAAAAAAAGGTAAAAGAAAAAGAAAAAGAAAGGGAAAAAAAAAGTGAAAATGAAAAAGAAAATAAAAGGGAGCGAAAATAGACTTGGAGGAGGACGTGAAGCATGAAATTAAATTCTATCCATAGTTCTTTACTCCATTCAAACATATGGGTATGACCACTTGACCTACACTAAGTAAAGGAAGGGGCCCATTGAGAGGCAATCCCAAGAGTGGAAAACCTCTTTATTGGCCACCCAATAAAAGATATGCCCCAGCCTACCGAGGAATTATATCCATATAGACTTAGAATCTAGTTCATAGATGAGCCTTATATGGGTAAGCAGCCCAACTCTTCTCAGAGATTTCCTGAGGTGAATCTTGAGCCATAGTGATGAAGACCGGCTCCAAAGCAAAGCATAAGTGTATCCAAGTGTATGTGAAAAATTAGGCATCGCTTTGGAACCTTAGCTCTAACCCCACTTTCCTCTCATAAAGTTGAGGGTTTGGTAGTTAAGGAAGCCCCTAAGTCATCCATAGGTGTGAAGACTCAAAGGTTCTTTCATTGAACATCATCCTTAAGTCATGAAATTGATGTAGAACTTGAGGATGATTCATATAAAGATTTAATATTTTCCTTTTGATTGGATCTTGTGTTCATAATTTAGCAAAGAAAGGGTTAACCCTTATACTTGGTCAAAGCAGTAACTATTTTGAAAGAATATGGAAGAACAAATGCAAAAGCTCTCAATCAAGACTAGGACTAAGATTTGGTATAAGGTCTAGTTGATGACTATTATCTAGTCATCACCAATCATTTAGAATCGATTCTTTTCAAATCACATTAACTCATTTGAGGAGCTATGCTTACAAACTTTAGATGATCAAAATGATTTTGAAGTCAAAGATGCATAGCTAGAGTTCGAAGAAGAGATCGAGTCAACCATCGACAAGTCAAGGAAATTGACTTAGAACTAAAAAAAGATCCATGAACATACATGCTTTGTTGAATGAAATTGAAACCAATGACTTAGTTAGCTATTGGATGAGTTTAAGGACTACTTTGCATGGTGTTATGAAGAGATACTGATTGGCTCTGACGTAGCAACCATAAACTAGTAATAATGCTAACCCTATCAAGAAAACTCAGAGCGCAACATAGAACAATAGGTCATTTTAAGTCAAGGAATTGATCGATGCTAGCTTCATCTAGGAAGAAAAATACCTAGTTAGCCGCCATCCCGCTAAGAAAAGATTGGCAAAATTCACATATGTGTCAATTTTAGGATTTAAATAGGGTATGTCAAAAGATGAATTTTCACTACCAATGTCAGCTAATGGTGTACATTGCCTCATCTCATGCGCCTTTTCATAGATGGCTTATCTAGATATAACCAAATAAAGATGGCTCAAGATGAAATATACTTTTAGAACCATGATCAATCTATCATTATAAGGTCATGCCTTTAGCCTTTAAAATGCTTGCTACCAAATTATGACTAATAATCAATGAACTCATTCATTATCGGTTGAGTGTTATGTCGATGATCTCATGGTCAAAAGTAGAGAAAAGGAAGACCATCTCTTGACTTGAGAATAGTTTTCAATAGTTAAGATAGTTTAACCTTAAAATGAACACCAAGTGTGCATTCAAAGTAGCTGTGGAAATTCCTTTAGTTTGTTGTCTATGCCGGAATCAAAATTGATCTAGAGATGATCAAGGCGTAATAAAATGCCACTAAAAGTTTAACTCAACTCGATCATTCTAAGGGCTTATCTAAGATGCTTTATATCCAACCTATCAAAGATCCCATTCTCGCGACTTGTCAAAAGGATGCCAAGTTTAAGGGATGACAAGTGTGAGCATGCCATCAAGGCATCAAGCATTACGATGTCACCGTGGGTTCTAGTAGTATCCCAAGTGCTCACACTTTACACTATTGTAGATGACTCCTTTGGTGCTTTGTTGGCCCAAAATGGAAGGAAAATGGTCTCTACCACATCTAATCCGAGGCTAATTATCCACCCATTAAGCATTATCTAGCTTTAATCTTGCATCCAAAAGCTACAACACTACATGCTTCCTCATAAGGTGAACTAAAGAAGAAATCCAATAATATCTAGTGACAATTGACGCTATCGATGATTGGAACGATGGTCCATGATCCTCTCAGCTTGACATTACCTTCACCCTATGCGTGAAAAAACTACTAGATTTCTTAGCAAGACACCCATTTCTATTGACTCTCTACTTTGTGAATATCTCATGAACAAATGATAAACTGGGCATGCTAGCATTCACAACCGAGAGTTGTACTTTGATGGTGCTAATTTCTCAAAGAGTAGAAGAACCACAATCTACTATTCAAGGAAAAAAATAGTACAAATAGCTATCTTAACTTCATACTACATTTTATGAGATTCTTGTATCATCTGAATCCTTGCACCAACAATAAAGTTGAATATGAGGTTCTGCTAGTCCGGAACCATCAGTACTAAAAAACATCAACATTGTTGGATTCTCTAGTTATCAAATAAATTGATGGGTCTTTAAGGTTATAAAGCCCATGCTCCACTACAACAAGTATACCATAGAGTTATTGGCCCAAATCCCATTTATAAGATTCCTCGAAGAGAACGTAATAGAATATGCTTTAGCCAAGCTTGCTAAGGAGTTGGCATGTTTGAGGATGATCCATATCAAAAAGCCCAAATTAGACAAGTATTATCCCTTTGATATTGAACTCATCAAATAGTACTCTCAAGGGAGCTGCCATTGCTAAGAAGGATTAGTTAGATAGGCAACCATTCATGGATTACTAAATAAAGATAAACTTCCCAAGAGAAGTTGCTTATCATATATGAAGTCTGAGCACTTTCCTATGCTCATGTGGATGGTGTCTTGTTGCTGATCTTTCGATCATATGTGGTTATATTGTTTAGACAAGCACAAGCTCGTAAGATCATGACCAGGTACACTCGATTATGTGGAGCCAACCGGCCCAATCAAGATGAAAGCCAAGATCAAGATACTAATGGTCACCAATCAAAGATTACATGGATATGACTAGACGTTGCCACCAATGTCAATACACGGTGTGGTCCTACACCAACCACCCAACATTCTACATCCTACATTGGCCTCTTGGCCATTCTAATGTTGAGGTACTAACATATTGGGTCGGATTGATCCTTTTTCTTCCAAGGGTCATCGCTTATCAAGCACTACTTTTCCAAATTGGAGAAGGTGATTTCACCGAGAGGTCATAGCTCCATGTGCTCTAGTTTTGGAACCATATCGATATATATTTGGAGTGCCGATGAATTATATTTGATAATGATCGCATTCAAGAAAAGAGATCAACAACTTTTCCTAGAGACACAATATATATTCTACCATCAACTACCCGAGGTCAAATAGATTAGTAGAAGTTTTCAACAAAACTCTCATCCAAATACTAAAGAAGACACTCAACAACAATAAGTGATGGTGGCATGAGTAGTTAGTTGAAGCCTTGTGGGCATACCGCACCACATATAGAACTCCAACTTAGCCTGCTCCTTTCTCCTTAGTGTATGGGTTCGAAGTCATTCTACCATTAGATGTCCAACTCCCATCACCAAAGATATGCATGTGGGCATGCCAAAATTGTGAGTTGTATAAAGTTAAAATGATTCAAGCTCACAACAGGTTGGTTTGTCTTAGAGATTTTCAAGTAGGAGAGCTTATTTTAGTTCTAATGAGATATGCCATCATAAGATGGGAGGCAAGTGTGAACCCACTGGGAAGGCCCTTTCACCAAGGCCTACTAAAGAGGATCTTATCAACTTATTAATCATAAGGGAGACGCCCAATGCTTCCAATCAATGGTCTCTTCTTAAATAAATATTATAAATCATGTTTAAAATAATTATCATCAATAAAAATTCTTAAATAAAATTATAACATATTCAAAATTCGAATGAATTCAAATAAAACCTATACCAAATAAAACAAACCCAAATCCTATACTAAAATAAAACTAAACTTAAGATAAAAAATAAACAAAATAAAAGAACTACCTATACCTAAAAAACAAAATAACCCAAATCCTATACTAAAATTAAACAAACCTAAAATAAAAATAAGAAAATAAAATAAACGAACCTGCTAATAAACTAAAATAAAATAAATAAAACATAAACCTAAACCTAAAATAAACTAAACCTAAACTCAAACTAAATAAATTAAAATAAACAAACCTAAACTAAAAAATCAAACCTAAAAAAATAAACCTAAATAAAACCTAAAACCTAAAACTAAAAAAAAATAAAATAAAAGCTAAACCTAAACTCAAAATAAAAAATAAAACTTAAACTAAAAATAAAATAAAAATAAAACTAAACCCAAAAATAACAAGATTCGAACTAAAAAAGGATAGAAAATAATAGAAGAGCAAGAATGAAACTGAGCTGGATTTGTTTTTGAAAAAATCTTTCAGGAGACTGATTGTTGCCCACTTGATGGGAGGCAAGTTTGAACCCACTTGAGAAGGCCCTTTCACCATAGAGAAGGCCTACTAAAGAGGATCTTATCAACTTATTAATCATAAGGGAGAGGGCCCAATGCTTCTAATCAATGGGCTATTCTTAAATAAATATTATAAATCATGTTTAAAAATAATTATCATCAATAAAAATTCTATTTTGAATTCAATCTCTTCCATGTTGAAAGTATTCTTGTTTGAGAAATTTGCCACATGTGTTTATAGGTGTATAAAACTCGTGTCCTATCCTTCAAAGACACAACATAAACATAAACTACACAAAACATATACAATAAGCACATATCTTTGTCTTGCTACTTGAGTTGAGATAATGCCTCCACTCACTTAGTAGCCTAGGTCACACTTATTAGTGGGTCACCCTAGTGGTCTTCTTGCTTGGAGGATGTAAGTCGCTATACTTTCCTTCCTTACTTGGCCACCGCACATAGATAAGCTTGTAGTTTGCTCTTACCATGATAATAAAAAAATTTTAAAGTCTAGGTCCAATCCTTCCTTAGGGCTATGTCCCATATGACGATTATTTTGATCATCAATAGGAAAGTTGTAATCACAATATTATACCATTGGTTGGTTCTCACTATGTCGATGGATACACCACTATGATGGATACACCATTGGTTTCTCACACTGGATACACCACTCATGGTATGTAAGTCTGCTATGCTTTCTCCTGAGTTGGCCACACACTTATAAGCATTCTTTAGGATCGAGATAATGCCCCTACTAGTGCCTCCTGCACCATATATTTGGATCACATCCTTACCCATTTAGACACTACCCAGGTTACTATCATATTGGTAGTTCCCCTTCCTAGTAACCATCTTTATGGTTGGAGAATCCATCTTGTGGATGTACATTCTCGCTGGTCCAAGAAATCGAGATAGGTCAATTCTCTTGTGGTCCCTTGCACACCAACATGGTCCACAAACTTATAAACAAAATATATATTCACTTGTGGATTAGGATGACATATATCTTTCCTAAGCAAGTATCTTTAGGTCAATGTCAGAAAACTCCTAAATCATAAAACTCTTGAGTTGATATAAGTCATGGCATTCACTCAAGACCCCTAAGTTCCATTTTTTGTACAAGTCACCCCATTTGTTATTCCTTACTTTAGAAGATGTAAGTCTGCTATGCCTTCTTCCTAGAACTGTCGTTGCACACCAAAAGGCAACCCTTTAGGTTGGCTAGCTTACCCCATGTAACTATCCTTTGGATTTGTAAATCTGAGATACATAAGTATATATATTGGTTCCATTGACACCCACATGGTCCATAAATTAAATCTATCAAATTTGATTGAGCTCACATCCCAAGTAGATATGCCTCAATTTGAAATCAAACTAAACCAAACAAACCATATCAAATATCATGAAAAAATTATGATAAAATTAATCTTGACTACTTTTGAGTTGACATAAGTCCCAATGACATTCACTCAAGATGCCCCAAAGTTAGGTCCAATTTGTATCCAACAAGTCACCCTAGTGGTTGTTCCTTGCTTTGGAAGATATAAGTCTACTATGCCTTCTTTCTAGCACAAAATTGCATCATAAGGCAACCCCTTAATCTAGCTCAATATCTAGACTATCCCTTTGAATTAGCAAACTTAAGGTAGGACGATGATATATTCTAGTCCATCATAACAAGGTCCATACATCAAATTAAATTAAACCAAATTTGATTTTCCAAAGGGAGTTAAATCACCCTTCTCCCTATGAGTCCCAAATCATATATAACAAGTTAAGCAAACAAATCAAATTCCAACCTCCTAATGGAACCAAATTAAACCAACTCCCAAATAGAGTCTAAATCAAAGAAATCCAACCAAACCATTATCTCCAAGTGGATACATCTCCATAAATCTATGAAATTGAACTCAAATCCCAATCTGGGATAACCAATACGGAAGGTTCATATTCTATCCCTAGTGGACTGAGCCCAAATCTCTAGTAGATATGCCTCCATCGCTAAAAAAAAAAATTAAAGTCAATTCAATCTTAATATATTATAGATTATTATTAGAGTATCTTCTTTCCATAGATCATATAATAAAAATCAAATTCAAACATTATCCCTAGTATATATTTTCTCCTTCTATGCCCTCGACACTCATGTCATGTCTAATGATGTGTGATCCCTATAGATCCATGTCCTTGATATGGAATTCTCATCAAATCTTATGTCTTCTCTTATGCACACCTTTAATACTTCAACCAAAAGCCTAATGATGTATTTGTTCAAATTACATCATCTTAACATTGTAATCAACATTTAATGATTTGTGATGGTGCAAGTTCAAACTAACTATACAATATCATGCAAAACAAATTATATTGTTAATTAACACACTATATTATATAATATATGATGTTATATTATAATTTTCTATAATATAATATATGCCTAACATTACACCTTATTAGAATCACTTAAAAGGAATATATAACAAAATTTTCTAAAAATCTAAATAATGTTCATTTTTGATGTACAATTGTTAATTTTCTATTAGAAATGGTACAAAATAGCATAATTTTTGTGTTTCTTCTTGGTGTGTGCCATGAATTTGGCAAATTTCTTTCATCTCAACCTTCAAATGAACATTTTTGTGAGTTTTGACCCAATGTGTTATAACAAAAGTAAAAATACTAAAATGTAAAATAACATTTAGTAACACACCACCACATTCATATATATGTGAAGTTATACTATTATGTATATTATATGTTAATATGTTTTCATATAATATATTATCTTACATTAAACCTTAAATGAATAACTTTAATCAAAAATTACAAAATTTGGATAAAAAATGAACATTTATTTTATTTTAAAATTCCAATTTTGATTAAATGGAACGCCATAGCACTCCCCAATGATGTTCCCTAAATACCTTAAATTTAGTAAATCTCATCTTAGCCTAAAATTAGAATTTTTATGAATTATACCAATACAAACTCTACTACATCAAACAATAACAAACTAAATATGTTAAATAATAAATAGTAATACATACTAATATTCTATAATGCTTGATGCTATGTTATGACATCATATATTATAATACACTATAACATATTAAATTATATTATATTCCATATCACATCACAAGGGATTGCTTAAGATAAAATCATAAAATTAGTCTAAACAATAAAAAACTATATTTTAGTTGTATCACTTACATATTTTAAATTAACATAATATATTATGATGCCATGCTCTACCAATTATGAATTTGGTCAAATTGCCATTTTGAAGTCTAAATCAACATTTTATAAATAATACTAGTGTAGGCTTACGCATGATTGTAAAATATTGAAAGAATTTAAAATTCATAATATATTATGATATTTACTATGCTACAAGATATAATATTTATTTTGAACATAAAATCTTACTTTTAGACTATAAGGTAGCACACCTTTGGTTACAACCTAATTTACTACATTTAATTTCATCATTGATTTATTAAATTAATATTTTTATTATTTATATTCATAGTATGGCACAATACCATAACATACTAAAACATTTCAAAACATCTTATAATATCCAAAACACATGACTAAATGCTCAAATATATGATGCTACATTATACTTAATATATGGTTATAAAATGATTTTGGGTTAGAGTTTAGGTATTCAAATCTCTAATAGTCAAGGGAATGTCTCTTGAAGAAATTTTCTTTAGCTACTATAACTATGATAGAATTAGGTCATTCTTTATCCATCCAATGACATCTTATTAAAGGTTTATTTTGGGTTTATGGATAGTTTAGGGTTTAGTGGTTTGGATAATTTAGGGTTTGTAGGGTTTGGGGTTTAGGGTTTAGGGTTTAGTTATTTTAGCAGGTTTACAGTTTTAAGGGTTTAGGGTTAAGGGTTTAGGATTTAGGTTTTAGGGTTTATGATTTAGGTTTAGGGTTTAGGTTTAGGGTTTATTGTAGTGTTTAGGGTTTAGGTGGGTAGGTTTAGGGTACTTAGGTTAAGTTTAAGTTTTAGTTTAGGTTTAGGGTTTAGATTTCTTTTTTAATGAGAACAAATTAAGATTCTACATTTTCTTTTGATTTCATCAAGTAACCCAGTGTTTCTAAGACACAAATGACATAGATAAAAAATGAGCACCATTAGAGTAAATCAAAAATTCTATATAAGTAAAGTTGTCTCAGAAAAGGCACAAATCCATAAGTAGCAAATCGATTGGCCGCTTCAGTTTCTCTAGTTCATCAAAACCATCACCACCTCTCGAAAACTGAGATCCATTCATCCCCATCTATTTTACCATCACCACTCAATCAACCTCCATCTCCTCCTCCTCCATAACCACCACTCCTCCAACCACCACCTCCAAATCCACTAGCACATCTAGATCCCCACCACCAGAGCAACCACCACCTCGCCTTTGGCCTCCATCGTGATCTGACCAGCCTAGTTGACTGAGTTGTTCTACCGGCCAAGGTTCCGCCATTCTTAAGGTTTGGTTGTTTAGGGTTAGTTTGGGTTTAGGGTTTAGGTTTGTAGGTTTAGGGTTGTAGTAGTGTAGTGGTTTAGTGTTTAGGGTTTGGGTTTAGGTTTAGCATTTAGGGTTTAGATTTAGGGTTTAGATTTTTAAAAAAAAAACATAGGTTTGAGTTTATTTAGTCAATTTTCGTTTATTTAATATTTTATTTGGGTTTTATTTAGTTTAGTTTATTTATTTTAGTTTAGGTTTTATTTTATTTTAGTTTAGGTTTATGTTTTAGTGGTTTATTTTATTTTAAGTTTATGTTTATTTTATTATGTATTTATATTTTATTTTCTTTGGTTTAGGTTTATTTTTTTATTTAGTTTTAGATTTATTTGTAGTTTATTATTTATTTATTTTTTTAGGTTTAGGTTTTTAGGTTTTAGTAGATTTTATTTATTTAGTTTATTTTATTTAGTTTAGGTTCAAGTTTATTTTATTTTTTTAGATTTAGGTTTTTTTAGTTTAATTTTATTTATTTTCAATTTATTTTTTAGTTTAGGTTTTAGGTTTTATTTAGTTTTTTATTTTATTTTTTATTTTTAGTTTTATTTTATTTAAGTTATTTATTAAGTTTAATTTAGTTTTTGTTTAGTTTAGGTTTTTATTTTATTTTTAATTAGTTTTATATTTATTTTATTTTATTTTTTATTTTTTATTTTATATCTTTATTTAGTTTAGGTTTATTATTTTTATTTATTATTTAGGTTATTCATTAGGTTTAAAGTTTTATTTTTCAGGATCAAGTATTTTAGGTTTAAGTTAGTTTTGGTTTTAAGGTTTTTAGTTTTTAGTGTGGTTTTATTTAGTTTTTTATTAATTATTTTATTTAGTTTAAGGTTTATAAGTTTTTTTATTTTTTTTTTATTATTTTTATGGTTTATATTTAGTTTAGTATTTAAGGTTTTTAGCATTTTGGATTTAGGGTTTAGGTTTTTTAGGATTTAGGATTATTTAAGGTTTTTTTTTAGGTTTAGTTTTTACTTATGGTTTAAGTTTAGGTTTAGTCAAGGTTCAACTTTTAGTTTGGGTTAGGTTTTGATTTCTTTTTTAACCAAGAATAGATTCAACATTTCTTCTTTTTGATTTCATCAACCAAGTAACAGTTTTACACAAGAGATGACATACAAGAAATGAGACACATAAATAAAATCAAAACCCTAGATAACTATTTAATCTTAGGACATAGTTCCATAATATTTCTAGTTTCTCTAGTTCTCATCAAGTAGTAGATCCACCATGATATCTTAATCTCTCCCTCCACCACAACTTATTATCCCACGCCATAACTACCATTTATTTAGATCCCCACCACCACTACAATTTTACCTCCACCACAGATCTAGTCTTTATAGTGATGTTTATATTTCTCCCATTCTTTTAGGTTTATTTCTTTATTTATTTCATTTTTGATTTAGGTTCAGGTTTAGGTTTAGGTTGGGGTTTAGTGTGGTAGTAGGGTTTGTTTAGGGTTTAGGGTTTAGGGTTTAGGGTTTTTATTGCTTTTGTGGGTTTAAGCTTAGGATTTTTATGGTTTAGTTTAGGGTTTAGGATTTAGGTTTAGGTTTTTATTTAGGTTACAGTTTGGGATTGAGGTTTAGAGTTTTAGGGTTTTAGGTAGGGTAAGATTTATGGTTTTTTTAATCAAGCAACCAGTAGGTTTAGGTTTATCATTTTAGTTAGTTAATTTTTTATTTTAGTTTATTTTATTTTTATTTTTATTTAGGTTTTTTTTTATTTATTTAGTTTATTTATTTTATGTTTATTTATTTTACTAGGTTTTATTTTAGATTTTTTTAGGTTTATTTTTTTTAGTTTAGTTTTATTTTTTATTTTATTTTAGGTTTATTTATTTTATTTTATGGTTTAGGTTTTATTTTATTTTTAGGTTTAGGTTCTAGGTTTTTATTTTAGGTTTATTTTTAGGTTTAATTTCTTTTAGTTTAGGTTTGTTTTTTAGTTTATTTTATTTTTAGTTTAGTTCAAGTTTAGGTTTAGATTATTTTTTTTTGGTTTTATTTATTTTATTTAGTTTAAGTTTATTTTATTATTTTATTTTATTTTATAGTTTTATTAGGTAAGATTTATTATATATGGTATATATTATTTCACATTTAGTTTAATATTTATTTATTTATCATCTTTTAATTTAGTTTAGGTTTTATTTATTTTAGATTTTTTATTTAATTTATTATTTTTAAGTTTAGTTTATGTTATTTTATTATTATTTTATTTTAGTTATGTTTATTAGTTAGTTGATATAATTTGTTAGGTTTTAGGTTTTGTGGCTCAGTGTATAGGTCAGATTTTTAGGGTTTGTGGAGGTAGCTCAGTTTTGTGGTTTAGGCTCATTTTAGGGTAGGGTTGTGGCTCAGTATAGGTTATTTCAGTAGGGTTATAAGTTAGGTTTAGTTATTAGTTTTTTAGGTATGGATCTTTTTTAAATTATAAATAAGCCAAGTTTAGTTTATTTATCTTTAGTTTTATTTTATTTTATTTTTTATTTTTATTTATTAATTTTTTAAGGTTATTTATCTTAATTTAGGTTTTATTTTAGTTATTTTCAAGTTTAGGTTTATGTTATTTTTAGTTTAGTTTTATTTTTATTTATTTTTTAGTATGCTTTATTTTATTTTATTTTATGATTTTATTATTTTTTTGGTTTAGGTTTTAGGTTTTATTTAGGTTTATTTTAAGTTTATTTTTTAGGTTTAGGTTTATTTTATTTTTTATTTTTATTTTTATTTTTTTAGTTTAGGTTTATTTTTAGGTTATTTTATTTATTAGTTTTTATTTTATTTATTTTATATGATTATTTTTTATTTTAGTTTAGTATAGGTTTTATTTTATTTATTAGGTTTTATTTTATTTATTTTAGGTTAGTTTATTTAGTTATTTTATTTTATTTATTAGTTAGGTTATATTTATTTATTTATTTATTTTAGAGGTTTAGTTTAGTTTAGTTTAGGTGGGTTTAGAGGTTGGGGTTATTTGGGAGTTTTTTAGGTGGGGTTGTGGTTTAGAGGATTTAGGGTTTAGGTTTAGGGTTTTGAGGGTGGTTTTATAGGGTCAGGGTTTAGAGTTGTAGAGTCGGTCCGTGATTTGGGTAGGGTTAGTTTTAGTATTTTGGTGTGGTATTTTTTTATTTTAAATATGAACATACAAGATTCATTTTATCTTCTATTATTTTATTTTATCTGTATACAGGTTAATATTTAGTAGTTTTTATATTATAGTTTATTTAGATTAGGTCAGATTTATAGATTTTTGTTTATTTGTGTCCAGATTTTGTTTTAATTTTTCTCATAAAACACATTTAGGTAGGTAGTTTATTCATTATCCAATCTCACATCATGGCCATTAAATCTTGTATTTAGTATCTCCTTCACCAAGGCCTCCATTTTCATTTAGGTTTATTTATCTTTAGCTAACATATTAGTCACCTAGGTTATTTAATTATCAAGTACCGATTTTATTTTCTCACTTTCTCATTTTTAGGTTTATTTATTTAGTATTTTATTATTGGGTTTTTTTATTTTATTTAGTTTAGTTATTTAGAGGTTATTTTTTTTAGTTTAAGTTTATTTATATTTATTTTAGTTTATTTATTTTATTTTTTTAGGTAAGTTTTTAGTAGGGTTTATTATTTATTTGGTTTATTTATTTTAGTGAGTGGTGTTAGGTGGATGGGGTGGGTAGGTAGGGTTTAGGGTGTGGAGGTTTAGGGTTTAGGGTTTGTGGTAGTTTAGGGTTTAGGGTGGGATCAGTGGTGGGTGGTGTGGTAAGAGGTCAGGTTTATTTCATTTTGGTTTAAGTTTATTTAGGATTTAGTGTTTAGGGTTCTTTTAAAATTCAAACCAAGTGGTTTATTTTAGTTTATTTAGTTTTATTTATTTATTTTAGTTTATTTTATTTTTAATTTTTATTTAGGTTTATTTTTATTTTTATTTATTTTAGTTTATTTATTTTAGGTTTTATTTGGTTTAGGATTTTATTTTAATTTATTTTTAAGTTTAGCTTAAGTTTATGTTTATTTTTAGCTTTATTTTTATTTTATTTTTTTTAGGTTTAAGTTTTATTTTTTATTTTTAGGTTTAGGTTTAGGTTTTATTTTATTTTTTTTTAGGTTTAGGTTTTAGATTTTATTTTAGTTTTATTTTTTAGTTTAGGTTTAGCTTTATTTGTAGTTTATTTTATTTTATATAGTAAGTTTAGGTTTAGGTTTAGTTTATTTTAGGTTCAGTTTATGTTTTATTTATTTTATTTTAAGTTTATTTTATTTTGTTTATTTTATTTTATTTTTAGTTTACATTTTTTTTTATTTTGTATTTAGATTTTATTTTCTATTTGTTTTAGTTTACATTTAAGTTTATTTTATCTTTTAGGTTTTGATTTAGTTATATTTTACTTTAGTTAAGGTTTATTTTATTTTTTATTTTACATTTAGTTTTGATTTTATTAAGGTTTTTAATACTTAATTTTATTTTATTTTTAGTTTAGTTTAGGTTTTTCTTTATTTTATTTCCTTTATTTTTTTATTTTATTTTATTTTAGGTTTAGGTTTTAGTTTAGGTTTTATTTTATTTTATTATTTTATTTTATTATTTTTTTTAGGTTTGCATTTTTTATTTATATTTTTAGTTTATTTAGGTTTAGATTTTAGGTTTTTATGGTTTAGGGTTTTAGGGTCTAGGTTTTTATTTTATTTTATCTAGGTTTACATTTTTTTATTTATATTTTTTTAGATTATATTTAGTTTAGGTTTAGGTTTTTATGTTTTTAGGGTTTAGGGTATAGGGTTTAGGGTTTTAGGGTTTAGGGTTTAGGGTTTAGCATTTAGGGTTTAGGGTTTTTTGTTTTTTTAAGAGAGAACAAATTCATATGCCCTTTCTTCAAAAAATCTCCATTCAAAAATGAAGCAATATTGTTATAAAAGGCATGGGGATCATCAAAAGCTATCAATTTCAAAGAAGAGCATTCAGAATCATCCACAACATTAGACAAAGAAAAATTAGAAGTAGTATGCATTTCAAAATCATAAGTGAAAGAAGGAGCGTAAATGGCTTGATTAAGAGCACAATTATCAATATTTCCTTCCAACAAAATCAAGAGTCTCCTATATCTTCATTCATAATAGAAGCAAGAGAAGTAGAATCTAGATTTTCAAGATAATCTTCATGCAAGGATTAAAATAAGATTCAAATCCCTATGAAACACATAACATATTACCAAAATTCTAAACATAATCACCATATAGAAAACCATCATTTTGAACCAAAAACATAACTATTCACAATGAGAGAATTGTCGAGGTATATAAATCTTATTTTTGGAAAGAAGGATCACCAATATTAACAAGATTGTTAGAACCAAGTTAAAATATTAGAAATAAGAATATTCTTTTCACCACCATTCTCAATCATAGAAAGTAAAGAAATAGTCTCTTTCCCATGATCTAAAGCACATATAGAAAGAGAAACAACATCCAACCGATTGGAAGAAATGCAAGATCAACAATATTTGAACAGCCATCATGAAAGGACAAACCATTAGAATCATTAACCAAAGCCTCTAAAGTGTTCCCTTTAAGAGAATCATCAAAAGAAACACTTAGAGCATGATTATTAGTAAAAAAATTTTCAAAAACATCAAAATTACCTTTCACATTAGACAAATCATTAATAGATAAAACTTTTTTAGATGATTCAGAAATCTGATTTTGCAAAACATCTAAATTTTGAAAACTAGGTTTTCTTTTATCCAACTTGAGAGAATCATGCTTTTTCAATAATTGAATTCATACTAGTGATTTTCTTCCTAAGAGATGGATGTGCACAAACATTCGTAAATTTCATGCCCATGAATCTTACAATGATTATAAAAAATGGGAAAGTTCTCAAAACAACTTTCTAAAATAATCGCATTTCTTCAAACCCAACCAAAATTTCTTTCATATTTTTATTAATATCAATCCTTATAGAATTCTAGCAACATACGATTTAGAAGTAGTTGTTGCTTGATCAACTTACAAAGGCCACCAAAATCAACCCAATAGCATAAAGAATCGATGATTAAATAGATGAATGTAAAAGTTAGGTAAATTAATCCAAATGGAAATAATAAGAGACTCTTCATTAACATCAAACATAGGCATCCACTACAGAATACACATTTGATAATTAAAAATATAGTAAGAATGCCAAGAAAAAATTCTTTAGTAATTAAGGTCATTAAAGAGTTTAATTAGAACATGCCTTGCATCAATCAGCCTAATAGAAAAAGAACAAGGTAAATTTAAGCTATGAAAAAAAGAATAAATATCTTCCATCTTTGGCCGTTTAAATGAAAACTTTACAATCAAAGAAAAAGCAAAAGGCTTAGTTAGTAGTTCAATATCGCCATCTGAAATCATAATTGTCAGAGTACCTTTAAAAGCCATATGAAGAAAATTTAAAGGAGGTTCAGTGGAGGAATTCTTACAAGCTAAAGCCTCTTTGAAAGATTTTGTAATACCAGATAATTTAGTGGTTGGATTACCCAAAAATCTGATGCCCTAGCAGGATACATCGGCACATAGGATTTACCCCATGGATTTGAGGAAGCTGATGCCATGAGTCACACGTGTGACAAGAACATTGAGATCGCCACAATCTATGGGGAATCTAAGAGAGAAAGTGATCAAAACTCACCAAGAACACAGGGATCCCAAAATTGCCAAATAATAGGGTTTAGTTTAGTTTTAGGGTTTTAAGTTTAGTGTTTATTAGTTATTAGGTTATTATTAGCTTTTTTAATTTTATGTTTAGTTTAATTTTAGTTAGGTAATTAGTTTAGTTTTATTAGTTTTAATTTTAGTTTATTTTAGGCTAGTAGGTTTAGGTTTAGTTTATTAGTTTATTTAGTTAGTTTGTTTATTAGGGTTTATTTATTTTAGTTTCTTTATTAGTTAGTTAGTTAGTTAGTATTATTAGTTTATGGTTTTATTATTATTTAGGTTTTGGTTAGTTAGTTTGTGGTTTAGTTTTATTAGTTTAGTTTTGTTAGATTATTTATTATTTGTTGGTTTAGTTTATTAGTTTTTTAGTTATGGTTTATTAATTTATTATTTTTTTAGTTTAGTTTATGTTTTAGTTTTATTAGTTATTATTAGTTATTTATTATTATTATTATTAGTTTTGTTAGTTTAGTTTTTCTTCTTTAGTTTATGTTTATTATTAATAATTTAATTATTATTATTTAGTTTATTTATTTAGTTAGGGTTTAGGGTTAAGTTCTTTAGTTATTTAGTTATTTATTAGTTAGATTATTAATTATTATTATTAGTTTATTATTTTAGTTAGTAATTTTATTATTGTTTATTATTATTTAGTTTAGTTTAGTTAGTTTTTAGTTTCATTATTTAGTTTATTAGTTTATTAGTTTATTAGTTATTTTATTATTAGTTTTATTTAGTTTATTATTAGTTTTAGTTTTTTTTATTAATATGGATTTAGTTTATTAGTTTATTAGTTGTTATTTTAGTTTGTTTAGTTTTATTATAAGTTTATTAGTTTTATTGTTTAGTTATTATTATTAGTTTTATTTGTTTAGTTATTAGTTATTTTAATTTTAGTTTAGTTTGTTATTATTAGTTTTATTATTAGTTTTATTAATTTAGGTTTTGGGGTTTGTTGTTACTATTTAGTTTTTTGATTATTAGTTAGTTAGTTAGTTATTAGTTTTATTTAGTTAGTTTAGTTATTAATAGTTTATTATTAGTTATTATTATTATTAGTTTTTAATTAGTATTATTATTTATTAGTTTAGTTAGTTTGCTGTTCATTTTAGTTTAGTTTTAGTTATTTATTAATTAGTTTATTATTATTTTAGTTTAGTTTAGTTAGTTTTATGTTATTAGGTTTTTTATTATTTAGTGTTTTAGTTATTATTAGTTTTAGTTTAGTTCATTTTTTATTATAATTATTTATTAGTTTTGTTATTTTTTTTAGTTAGTTTATTATTTTGTTTATTATTATTAGTTTAGTTTACTATTTTTAGGTTTTATTTATTATTTTTTATTAGTTTAGTTTATTATTACTATAAGTTTGTTATTAGTTTTATTTAGTTTAATATTATTTATTAGTTTAGTTAATTGTTATTAGTTATTTAGTTTTAGTTTATGGTTTTTTAGTTTTATTATTATATAATTATTATTGTAGTTTATTATTAGTTAGTTTATTTTATTATTAGTTTAGTTATTTAGTTTTATTATTATTATTAGTTATTATTAGTTATTTAGTTAGTTTATTACTTTAGCTACTTAGTTAATCATTATTAGATTATTTAGTTTTATTATTAGTTATCTAAAGTTATGTTTAGGGTTTAGGTTTATTAGTTTATTATAAGTTAGTTATTTATTAAGTTTAGTTTAGTTAATTTATTAGTTTAGTTTTGGTTATTATAGTTTAGTTTAGTTTTTAGTTTTATTATTAGCTTTTTTAGTTAATTATTATCTTTTTTTTATGTTTAATTTAGTTATTAGTTTGTATTATTAGTTTTAATTATTATTAGTTTATTAATTTTGTAAATTATTTAGTTTAGTTTAGTTAGTTAGTTTATTACTTTTATTTTAGTTTATTATTAGCTTATTAGTTTTAGTTTATTATTTATTGGTTTTAGTTTATTATTTATTAGTTTTCTTTAGTTAGTTTAGTTTCGTTTTATTAGTTTTATTGGGTTTGTTTTTTTGAGTTTGGGGTTTGGGGGGGTTTAGGGTTTAGGGTTGTAGGTTTAGGGTTTAGGGTTAGTTTAGGGTTTAGCATTTAGGGTTATGGTTTTTATCTTTTGTTTTTTAGGGTTTAAGGTTTTGGGTTTAGGTTTTAGGTTTAGGGTTCATGTTTTAGTTTAGGGTTTAGGGTTTTTAGTTTTTTTTAACAGAGAACTAATTCAGATTCAACATTTCTTCTTTTTGATTTCATCAACCAAGTAACACACCAAGTTTCTACAAGGACGATATAGATAAAAAATGAGCACACATAGAGCAAATAAAAACCCTAGATAAATAGAATCATCTCTACTATAAAGACATGGTTCCGTAAGCGTAAGATCATATCGTTCTTCGCTTTCTAGTTCCAATCAGAACCACCCGGGCCTCTCGAGTAGTGGGATCCACCATTATACCCTCGATCTCTCCCTCCACCACCACCATAACTCTAACCTCCATCCTCTTCCTACCTCCATAACCACCACTACTCCACCACCACCTCCATATCCACTAGCAACTCCAGTTTCCCCACTACAACTATGATAACCGCCGCCGCCCACCTCTAGATCTAGACTGAGCATGGTTGACGGTGGTGTTCCTACTGTTCTTCCCATTCTTAGGGTTTGGATTTTTTTGCCCTCACTCTTCTGCCCATTTCTTTGGGTTTAGGTTTAGGTTTAAGTTTATTAGGTTTTAGGGTTTATTTTTTTAATTTATTTAATTACATTAAGTTTAGTTGGGTTTGGGGTTTAGGATTAGGGTTTAGTGGATTAGGGTTTAAGATTAGGGTTTATGGTTTAGGGTTTAGCTTTAAGGTTTAGGTTTAGGGCTTAAGGTTTATGCTTGTGGTTTTATGTTTATGGGTTTTAGGTTTAGGGTTTAGGATTTAGGGTTAAGGGGTTTAGGGTTGTAGGTATAGGTGTAAGGGTTAGTTTTTTTTTGTTTAGGGTTTTTTTTTAAATTAAGTAAACCGGTAAGTTTAGGATTATTTAGTCTATTTATTTTATTTTTTTACTTTAGCTTTTTTATTTTATAGTTTAGTTTATTTAGTTTAGATTTATTTATTTTAGTTTAGGTTTTCTATTCTAGTTTATTTATCTAGGTTTAGATTTATGTTTAGGTTTATTTTTAGTAGTTTATTTTAGGTTTAGTTTTATTTTATTTTTAGGTTTAGGTTCAAGTTTTATTTTATTTTAGGATTATGTTCTATGTTTTATTTTAGTTTACTATTATTTTTAGTTTAGGTTTAGGTTTATTTTAGTTGAGTTTTATTTTTATTTTATTTTTTGTTTTAGGTTTTATTATTTATTTTAGGTTTAGGTTAAAGTTTTAATTTAATTTTTAGGTTTAGTTTTAGGTTTATTTTTAGGTTTTATTTTTTTATTTAGGTTTAGATTTATTTTTAATGTATTTTATTTAGTTTAGGTTTAAGTTTAGGTTTTGTTTATCTTAGGTTTAGCTTTAGGTGATATTTATTTTAGTTTATTTTAGGTTTATTTTATTTTGTTTATTTTATTTTTATTTTAGGTTTAATTTTTTTAGTTTAGGGTTTATGTTTTACTTTTCATTTATTTTTAGGTTTTTCTTTCAATTTAGGTTTTTCTTTTGTTTTTGTTTTAATTTATTTTATTTTACAGTTAATTTTTATTTTATTTAGATTTTTAATTCTTGGGTTTATTTTAGTTTTTGTTTAGTTTATGTTTTTATTTATTTTATATTAATTTATTTTTATTTTTATTTTATTTTTTTTGTTTAGGTTTTTATTTTATTTAGGTTTAGGTTTTTTTATTTAGTTTAAGTTTAGGTTTTATTTTGGGTTAGCCCATGTGGCTGGTTAGGCCTCAGGGAGGTCAGGAGCTTTATGGTTTAGGATTTGGTTTAATACTAGTTTAGGGGCCCAGGAGGCCCAGGGCCTAGGGTTTGGAGTTCATTTGGATGTCTTGGCTGTGGTCTTTTGGGAGTTGTTGTCTGTTTCAGTCACCCAGCCCAGGGCCCAAGTTGGTTTAGGGTCAGTGGAGGAGTGGCCTAGGGTTTAGGTTTGGAGGCCTGGTGGCTCAGGTCAGTGGCCTAGTGGCCAGGGTTTAGTATTAGTGTCAGGTTTAGTTTTAGGCTCAGAGTTTAGGGTCAAAACAAGTAAAACGTGCAGATTTAGGTTTATTTAGGGTTTGTGGGTTTGTTAAGTTAGTTTATCCGTGTTTTATTTTATTTTTTAGGATTAAGTTTATGTTTTATTTTAGTTTACTTATGTATTATTTTTAGTTTTTAGGTTTATTTTAGTTGAGTTTTATTTTAATTTTATTTTTTTTGGTTTAGGTTTTATTATTTATTTTAGGTTTTTAAAAGTTTTAATTTAATTTTTTAGGTTTAGGTTTTAGGTTTTATTTTAGGTTTATTCTTAGGTTTTATTTATTTAGGTTTAGATTTATTTTAATTTATTTTATTTTATTTAGTTTAGGTTTATGTTTAGGTTTAGTTTATCTTAGTTTTTGGTTTAGGTGTTATTTATTTTAGTTTATTTTAGGTTTATTTTATTTTGTTTATTTTTTTATTTTAGGTTTAAATTTTTTTCAGTTTAGGGTTTATGTATTATTTTTTATTTATTTTTAAGTTTATTTTTGGTTTAGGTTTTTCTTTAGTTTTATTTTATTTTATTTTATTTTACACTTAGGTTTTATTTGATTTAGATTTTTTAATTCTTGGGTTTATTTTATTTTTTTATTTAGTTTATGTTTTATTTTATTTTAGTTTATTTTATTTTTATTTTATTTTATTTATATTTATTTTTATTTTTAGTTTATGTTTAGGTTTTACTTTATGTTTTATTTTATTTTAATTTTGATTTTATTTAGTTTAGGTTTTTTTATAGTTTAAGCTTTAGGTTCATAAGTTTTGGATTGTGTTTAGTGGTAGTGGTTTATGGTTTAAGGTTGTGGTAGGGTTTAGGGTTTTTAGGTTTTAGGTTTTAGGGTTTAGGATTTAAGGTGTTTAATGCATGTGGTTTAGGGTTTGGGGTTGAGGGGTCAAGTGGTAGTTAATTTTGGGCTCAGTGGTCATGGGTCAGGTGGGGTAGGGTTTAGGTAGGGTGGTAGGGAAGGTCTGGGGTACTGAGCTTTGGGTCATGGTTAGGGTTTAGGGTTTAGGTTTAGGCTTTTAGAGTAAGGTCAGTTAGGGTGGAGGGTCAGGGTTTGGGTTGGGTTTTTAGTGGCTTTAGGGTTTAGGGTTTATGGTCAAAAAATTAAGCAAACCAGGTTTAGGTTTATTTTAGTTTAATTTATTTTATTTTAGGTTTATTTTTTATTTTAGTTTAGTTTATTTATGAGGTTTATTTTATTTAGGTTTTATTTTAGTTTATTTTTAGGTTCATGTTTATTTTAGTTTAGTTTTATTTTATTTTATTTTTGGGTTTAGGTTTTATTTTTAATTTTAGGTAAAGCATAGGTTTATGTTTTATTCTAGATTTATTTTAGGTTTTATTTTAGTTTAGTTTAGGTTTATTTTAATTTTATTTTAGTTTAGTGTTTAGGTTTAGGTTTATGTTTTATTTATTTAGTTTTTAGGTTTATAGCTTTTTATTTATGGTTTAGGTTTATTTTTTTTTATTTTAATTTTAGGTTTTATTTTAAGTTTATTTTAGGTTTAGGTTTTATTTATTTTATTTTATTTTAGGTTTATTTTATTTTATTTTATCTTTTTTAATTTTATTTAGGTTTATTTTATTTTTAGTTTAGTTTTGGTTTATTTATTAGTTAGTTTAGTTTTATTTTTATTTTATTTTATTTTAGGTTTAGGTTCAGTTTAGGATTATGTTTAGATTTTAGTTTAGCTTTGTCTTATTGTATTTTTTTTATTTTCTTTAGGTTTAGGAATTTTTTTATTTTTAGGTTTTATTTAGTTTGGGTTTAGGCTTTAGGTTTTAGGGATTGTTTAGGTGGGTTTATGGTTTGGGGTTTGGGGTTTAGTGGTTAAGATTTAGGATTTAGGTTTAGGGTTTTAAGAGTGTGGGTTTATGGTTTAGGGTTTAGGGTATAGTGTTTAGGTTTAGGGTTTAGGTTTTAGGTTTTAGGTTTTAGGTTTAGGGTTCAAGTTTTAGTTTAGAGCATTAGGTTTTGGTTTTCTTTAAAGAGAACAAATTCAAATTCAATTTTTCTTCTTGAATTCATCAACCAAGTAACACACTAAGTTTTCTAAGACATAACTAACAACATAATTCAAAAATGAGCACGCATAGAGCAAATCCAAAACCCAAGGTAACTAGAACCATCTCTACTGCATGAAGTCACAATACCATAAGCAGCAGATCTGATTTGATGTTCTTCGCTTTCTCAGTTCCTGAATCACCCCTCGAAGGGATCCTCCATCATATCGATCTCTCCCCACCACCACGATGGTTGTAACCTCATTCCTTACGCCACCAAAACTACCATGCTCCCACCACCACCTCCATATCCACCAGACGCCCGATCCCCACCGCCACTGTGATAATCGTTCTACCTTTGCCTCCACCACCCATCTAGATCCGGTGTGATGATGTTCCCGTCAAGGTTCTGCCCATTTTTAGGGTTTTGGTTTAGGTTTAGGTTTATTAGGTTTTAGGGTTTTGGTTAATTTAATCATTTATTTACTTTCTTTAGGTTTAGGTTTAGGGTTTGGGGTTTATGGTTTAGGGTTTAAGGTTAGGGTTTTAAGGTTTAGGCTGGGTTTAGAGTTTAGGGTTTTAGCATTTATGCATTTAGGGCTTAGGGTTTATGGCTTTTGTTTAGGTTTAGTGGTTTAGGGTTGTAGGTTTAGGGTTTAGGGTTTAGGGTTTAGGATTTAGGGTTTAAGGTTTTTCTTAAATTAAGTAAACTGGTAGGTTTAGGCTTATCTAGTATATTAAGTTTATTTTTAATTATTTTTAATTTACTTTATTTATTTAGTTTTATTTAGGTTTATTTTTTATTTTTATTTAGTTTAGTTTATTTATTTTAAGTTTATTTATTTTAGTTTTTTTTATTTTAGTTTATTTTTTAGGTTTAAGCTAATTTTTAGTTGAATTTTAATTTTATATTTTTTTTGAGGTTTATGTTTTAGGTTTTATTTTATGTTTATTTTAAGGTAATATTTTTAGTTTAGGTTTAGTTTTTAGTTTATCTCATTTTATTTAGTCTAGGTTTAGGTTTAGGTTTTTTTTTTTTATATTTAGGTTTAAGTTTTGTTCATTTTAGTTGTGTTTATTTTAATTTAGCTTTAAGTCTATTTTATTTTATTTTATTTTAGTTTTAGGTTTTTTTGTTTAGGTTTAAGTTTTTTTTTTTAATTTTTTTAGGTTTATGTTTTAGGTTTAGGTTTTATTATATTTTATTTTAGGTTTTCATATTTTTATTTTATGATTATTATTTATTTTATTTAGGTTTTATTCTTAGGTTTATTTTATTTTGGTTTAGTTTAGGTTTTATTTATTATATCCACTTTTTTTACTTTTAGTTTTTTTTATTTTTAAGTTTAGGTCCAAGTTTTAGTTGGGTTTTATTTTATTTTATTTTATTATTATATTTGGTTTAGGTATTTTATTTATTTTATTTTAGGTTATATTTTAGGCTTAGGTTGGTTTTGGTTTAGGGTTTAGGGTTTAGGGTTTGGTTTAGGTTAGGGTTTAGGGTTTAGGGTTTAAGTCAGGCTTTAAGCTTTAGGGTTTTTAGGGTTTATGGTTTAGTGGGTTAGGGTCAGGTTATTTAGGGTTTAGAGAGTTTAGGGTTTATGATTTTAGGTAGGGTTAGCTAGGGTTTAGGGTCAGTTTATTGTTTAGGATAAGGGCCCAGGGTTTAGGGTGGTGGTTTAGGGTTAAGGTTAAGAGTTTAGTTTTATTTATTTGAGGTTTAGGTTTTTAGTTTAGGGTTTAGGTTTATTTTATATTTATCATTTTAAGTTTTAAGTTTATTTTTAGGTTTAGAATTTTATTTAGTTTTATTTATTTTATTTTAAGTTTATTTTATTTTATTTAATGTTTAGTTTATTTTATTTAGGTTTATTTTATTTCTAGTTTAGTTTAGTTTATTTATTTTAGTTTAGCTTTTATTTTATTTATTATTTTATTATTAGGTTTAGGCTTAGGTTTAGGTTTAGGTTTAGATTTTAGTTTAGGTTTTTATTTTATTGTATATTTTTATTTTATTTAGGTCAAGGTTTTTTTAATTTTTGGTTTTATTTAGTTTGGGCATTTAAGTTTTGTGGTTTAGGGTTTAGGGTTAGCTTATAGTTTGGGGTTAGCTTATGGTTTGGGGTTTGGGTTTAGGCTTTAGGGTTTAGGGTTTAAGATTTTTAGGGTTTAGGGTTTAGGGTTTATGGTTTTTAGGGTTTAGGGTTTAGGGTTTAGGGTTAAGGTTTTAGTTTAGGGTTTAAGGTTTTTGGTTTTTTTTTAGAAGAGAGCAAATTCAGATTCAACATTTCTTCTTTCTGAATTGATCAACCAAGTAACACTCAAAGTTTTCTAAGACACAAGTAACAACATAGTTCAAAAATGAGCACCATAGAGCAAACCCAAAACCCTAGATGACTAAAACCATCTATACTGTAAAGACCGTTCCATAAGCAGCATATTGAATTTGACGTTCTTCAGTTTCTCTAGTTCCCATCAAAACCACCCCAACATCTCGAGTAGCAGAATCCTCTATCATATCCTCGATCTCTCCCCCCGCCACTGTGATGGTTTAAACCTCTGTCGCTCCTCTCACTATCATAACCACCACCGCTTCATCACCTACATATCCACCAAAGATGCCTAGATCCCCACCACCAATATGATAATTATCGCCCACCTTCTCTCCACCGCAAGATCTAGACCGAACCTAATAGTGATGTATCATTCTTAGGGTTTTGGCTAGGGTTTAGGTTTATTAAGTTTTAGGGTTTGGATTATTTTATAATTAATTTAGTTACTTTAGGCTTAGGTTTAGGGTTTAGGGTTTCGAGCTTAGGGTTTAGGGTTAGGGTTTAGGCTTTAAGTTTTAGGGTTTAGGATTAGGGTTTAGGGTTTAAGGTTTAGGGTTTAGGGTTGTAGATTTAGGGTTTAGGGTTTAGGATTTAGGGTTTAAGGTTTTAAAAAAATTTAAGTAAACCATTGGTTTATTTATCAAGTATAATATGTCTATTTTATTTTTTTTAGTTTACTTTATTTTTAGTTTTACTTAGGTTTATTTCCTATTTTATCTAGTTTTGTTTAAGTTTTTTTATTTAAATTTATTTTGTAGGTTTAAGTTAATTTTTTAAGTTGAGTTTTATTTTTATTTTATTTTTTTAGGTGTATGTTTTATTTTTCCTTTTAGGTTTAGGTTTAGGCTTTATTTTTTTTTAGGTTTTTATTTTATGTTTATTTTTAGGCTTTATTTTTTAGTTTAGGTTTAGGTCTATTTTTAGTTTATTTTATTTTATTTTATTTTATTTTATTTTTTTTAGGGAAACCCCATGATACGGGGGTATTTTATTGCCACAAAAAAAGGTTACAAGGTCCTTAAAGGGGATAAACTCTGAAACTACTGCTCAAAGAGCTACAATCAGCCTAAGAAGTAAATCCCCAACTAAGTACATCCAAGAGCAAAAGAAAACATTAAAGAAATCAAAAGATACAAGATGATTAACATAATAAGCTAAAGAAACGATAAGGCCAATGCTCTGATGGTTGTAAGAGTGCTTGGTAATATGGAGCAAACCCAAGATAAAAAAGAGAAACACGCAAAGTTATAATGAGAGAGAGATTAGAGCTAAGGTAAGACAAAAGATAGAAGAAAATAATATAATATGAGTATGATACTAAGGAAATGGGATAGAGAAGGCTCAGGCTCAATCACACCATGTTGGGGCAGATGCAAATATGAGCATCCAAACTTCAGCAGAAGGGTTACATCACATGAGCTACTACCGAACCAAAAAGGAGTGAGAACATCATAGCCATCATAGCCAACAAACGTGAGGAAGGAAGCACCCAATTGTTGATATTCTTGTGAGCTTTATTACGCAAACCTAAGCAAAATCATATCTAAAATATATAGGTAATTGCTAAGAGCAAGGATAAGGAGTTTCATTCAAGAAAATTATCATCAATATGGCCATCTTGACATGAGAGTACATAAACATAAGTGAGTGAGCCATCTTAGCTAGAGTCTCAATAGCCATGTGTGAAAGGAATTAGTTCAAGATATCCCTCCATAAGAAAATTACAGAGGAGACAACTAGCTGAAAATCTGTAAATAAGTCAATGAGCCTATAATTAACACCATCCCAATCACATGATATGTAAATGAATCTTTCAAGCAGAAAACAACCGTGAAACAATCCCTTATTAATGTCCCGGAGAAAGCAATAAGAAAGAAAGGCTCAACACAATGAACCAACCAACCGAATTAGCACCGAAAGAATAGTTAGAGCATAATAGCAGATTCGAATCACCATTCAAATAATCCAGCCGACAATCAATCCAAAGAACAAGACGAAAAAGGCAATAACCTCCAAGATAGGCGGACTAAAGTGGCCATAATACCATTCTTTAGAATGCTCATAAGACCGAACCAACCAATCGTAAAAGAGGTAGTGATGTGTAGAGAGAAAATAGGAGATAGGCACCAAAAGAAACCCCAACAAATACAACATTGGAACCGCCATATAAGAAATCAACAAGTGAATTGAAATGAGTCTCAACATTAAAATCTAAAAATAGCAACAAGCTAAGACGGCAACATTCAAGATAGGAAGATACAGAATTGGCCATAAAACTCCTCAATCGAGTAGACATGGCAATAGTAGATAAACAAAAGAATAAAGCATATAGACGATCTTGAAGGTAGCAAAAGACAAATCACCAAAACCCTCACCATCGTGACAGAATTGCAGAACATCTGGGCATGAGACCTTGAAATTCTACAACCAACAAAGAAAGAGCCAACTGAGGAGACAAGGAAAAACAAAAAGATAAATCTCCAAGACAAGAGACAACCAAAACAACAAAAACCAATTAGCTCGCCATGTTGCCACTCATCCAGAATAATCAAAAGTTTGACGAAAAGGATGAAGCAAACAATAACGTAAAAGGTAGAACAATGAATTCCAATGATAAGCATAAAATAGACCGGAAGGTGATTCAAAGCAAAACAACCAAGCAACATCAATAGAGACTCGAACTAAATAATCCAAAGCCAGGGGAGTAAGGTGGGTATTGATCAGACCAACCAACAAGGCTTTAAAACCAACAAGCTAGCCAAGATTCCACCCATAAACATGTATAGGTAAAGGAAAGGATAGATAATGAATATCTCCCCACCATAAGCCTATCCAAGTGACATTCGAGAAATCGATCGTGGGGATGCTTATTCACCATAATCCAATTACAAGGGTAATGACAATAATAACGGTTTGTTAATAACCCAATTATGTAGATAAGATAAATCATTGATTAATTCCAAGCATAACAAAGAAATGTTCTTCAAGAATGATTCCAATCATAGCATGGGATGGGAGAACAAAGGAAAAGCAACAACATCCCAAAGATGGAAAATACTTAACACTCCCATTAGGAAAAGGAAGTATTACTAAGAAGGATATATAGTAAAATTGTATAAGTTCAAGGATTTTCCATCGAGTAAGCGTCCACAATCCCAGATGCACAATGATAATCCTTGAAAAACTCCAAACTGCGATCATGGGAAGCAAAACCGTAAACAACAAGACTAATATTGAAAAAATAACACAATTCCATTCCCGCAAAGAGATATTAGTGTAGAGATGGGATATCCCAATCAGCAAAATAACCGCAATAAAGAAAACTACAACCAATAGGTGCTCAATAGGGTAAAAGTCAGCCCTCAAGCATTGGGGATTAAGAAACGAAAGGTAAATCGAAAGTCCCCTAAATTACCAGAACTTATAGCGATTAAAGTACCAAATTAAAGAGATAAAGGATAATGTCGATGAGAGACAACCATCGGTGAAAATCGAAAAGTTACCACATAAGGAACATTCATAATAAGCAACACTTTCCCAATTACAATCCTTGGAGAAATACCCCACGGCTTGCCATAATAACAATCAGAGTATACAAACCATAGGTTAAGATCCAGAGAACATTGATTAGTAAGGATTCGCACAATACTAGCGTAAGTAAAGGGATACTATAGCAGGTTACAACAGTAGCCCAGAGACAACTAATCAGATAAACTAAATCCATAAACATCCAAAATCTTAAGACATCAACAAAAATATCGACTATAATACTTCTCAAATAGAAATGACACTCCAATCCAAGAAGGTAACAAAGACAAACCCATTAGATGCGTGATAATATAAACAATGATAAATATGATTCATACCACCAAATGAGCAAAGAAGCCGAAATACTAATAATCGCAAGTCACTCCCATGAGAGCAACTAATGCAACATTGTAAGCCACTAGAATATAAAATAAGAAGATGATTCTAAGTAGAGACATCATTACCAATCGTGAATTTTAAGAAAATAAAGGTCCAAAACCGAACTTGCTAAGACAAGAGTAGGCAAGATGGCAAAAGACAAGAGAGGAAAAGGGAGGAGCAGCAGGTAAAAAATCAGTACCAACCCAGATGAAAAAAAAAAACCAACAACAACAAACAAATCAAACAAACCAAATCAACAACCAAATAAAACTAAAACCAAACAAAACCATAATAGACTAATCACAATAACCTAAAGAGAGGCTAGAAATATGTTAGAACACCAACAATAGCCATTAACTAGATACCCATCCAAACCCCAAACCATGGAAAACTAGAACTAGCCATCAGCAAGAACCAAACTAATGCTAATTAATAGAGAAACAACCAGCAAAACCAAGATAGGAGACCTCAAGCTAAAGTCCCAACAAATAAACCAGGCTGAGCAACCATAAATGAGTAAATAACTCAGAAATGAAACCATCAACTAAAGGAAACATAAGCTGCAACCAATTCAAATCATCAGAAGATAAAATAACCACACAAAAGAGGGCTAAAGAGAGCCACCAACCACAAGAAACCAAAAAGTCCAATCCAAAAGGATCAACAAAAGTTTAGGGAGTACAACAAAAGGCTCTAGCAAATTGTCAAATTTAGATTTTAGTTTTAGGGTTTAAGGTTTTTGGTTTCTATTTTTTTAATAGAGTACAAATTCATATTTAATATTTCATCTTCTTAATTTCATCAACCAAGTAACACACTATGTTTTTTAAGACATAAGTGGTGACATAGATAAAAAATGAGCATACATAGATCAAATCAAAGACTTCAGATAACTAGAACCATCTCTATTATAAATACACAGCTCCATAAGCGAATTTGTCCATTCTTCGCCCCATCGAACCACCGCCGCTTAAGTTGTGGGATCCACCATCATATCCCTAATCTCTTCCTACGCCACCACCACGGCTGTAACCTCCATCACTCCTCCCTCCTCCATAAACACCATTGCTCTGACCACCACCTCCATATTCACCAACACCTCTAAATACCCCACCACCACGACATCCACCACCTCCTCCGATATATATTAAGCCCCGGTTGACTGTTCTTTAAAATGTGGTTCACCTGCCTTAGGGTTTAGGTTTAGGTTTATTAGGCTTTAGGGTTTAGGTTTATTTTTAATTTATTTAGTTACTTTCGATTTAGGGTTAGGGTTTGGGGTTTAGGGTTTAGGGTTTAGGGTTAGGGTTTAGGGTTTAGGGTTTAGGGATTAAGGTTTAGGGTTTTAGGGTTTAGGGTTTAGGGTTAGGGTTTAGGGTTTAGGGTTTAGGGTTTTATAGGGTTTAGGGTTGTAAGTTGTAGGTTTAGGGGTTAGGGATTAGGGTTTAGTGTTTAGGATTCAGGGTTTAAGTTTTTTTTATAATTAAGTAAACTGATAGGTTTAGGTATTTAATATATTTAGTTTATTTATAATTTATTTTAGTTTACTTTATTTTTTAATTTTTAGGTTTATTTTTTATTTTTATTTAGTTTAGTTTTTTTATTTAGTTTAGGTTTTTTATTTTAGTTTATTATTTTGGTTTAGGTTCAGGTTTATTTTTTAGTTGAGTTTTATTTTTATTATATTTTTTAGGTTTAGGTTTAGGATTTACTTTTGTTTTTTTTGTTTAAGTTATAGGATTTTATTTTAGGTTTTATTTTTTGATTATGTTTTTCAGTTTAGGTTTAGGTTTATTTTTAGTTTATTTTATTTTATTTAGATTTTGTTTAGGTTTAAGTTTAGTTTATTTTAAGTTTAGGTTTAGGTTTTATTTATTTTAGTTTAGGTTTAGGATTATTTATTTTATTTTATTTTATTTTATTTTTATTTTAGGTTTAGGTTTTGTTTTAGTTTAGGGTTTAGGTTTTATTTTTTATTTATTTTTTGGTTTATATTTTAGGTTTAAGAATTTATTTAATTTTTATTTTATTTTATTATAAGTTTATTTTATTTATGCTTTAGGTTTAGATTTTATTTTATTTAGTTTAGTTTAGGATTTTATGTATTTTATTTTAGTTTATTTTTATTTTTTATTTTATTTTATTTTATTATTATTATTTTTTTAAGGTTTAAGTTTATGTTTTAGTTTAGGTTTTTATTTTATTTTACTTGTTTATTTTATTTTGGTTTAGGTTTTTTATTTATTTGATTTTTAGGTTTTATTTAGCATAGTTTTAGGCTTCTGGGATTTTAGGGTTTAGGGTTTAACGTTTAGGGCTTAGGGTTTAAGGTTTAGGGGTTTTTTAAGAAAACCCATAGAGGGGAGAATTTTACTGCCACAAAGAAAGGAGCATATGTTCCTTAAGAGGGGAAAATTTTCTTAGTTATCGCTGAAAGAGCAACATTCAACCTATAGAGAAAAATCCCCTATCTAATGCAACCAAAGCAAGAAAATAAAAACATAAGCAAAAGAAATAAAAGACCAAAAAATAACTAAGCAACAACACAGTAAACAGGAGGATCAGCCAAAGCCCACTACTAGAATCAAAAGTCTTTTGAGAGTTGCACAATCGAAATCTAGGATCCGAAACCTGCAAAGAACCTATAAAGAATCTCGTAAGCAACTAGAAGATGTAATTAGCAGAGCTAGAGAAAGTCAAGCTTAAGCACATAATAAAGAGTGGTTAAGAGAAAATTTCAAATAAGGCTCAGGCTTAGTCACCTTCATCTTAGGGGCAACCACAAATGTGAGCATCTAGACTGCAAAAGAAGGGTTATAATCACATATGCTGCTACAAGCCAAAAGATAATAGGGAAATCATCCAAGCCATCATCGCCCACTTACCTCGATGAAGGAAATCCGCCAAAGAGTGAAAGTCAACAATTCTCTAGTACCTACTGCCCAAGCAATAGAAACAGCTGGCCCACAAATCACCAAGTCGACTAAAGGCCACCAAGCCCGAAAGGAAGTAGCATCAATAAAACCACCACAGCAGAAATAAAAGAGCAGCTACCAATATTTCACCTTGAAAGAAAAGCCACCATGGATAGGAACCAAACCCACTAGTGTCACTGACAACCACATAAGACCCAAAACCAAAATAACAACCTACAACTAGCACCAAGAAACCAGCAATTCCAAACTAGATCAAAGAACAAGGCCAACACTAATAGTAGCCACCAATCTAAGGCAGACAGTAGAGGCAAGAAATAAAAAGGCAGTCGCAACACCTCCATCAGAGATAGAAAGACGGCCATAGAAAAATAGCAGCACTAGAGAGAGGAAGAAGAACCCATGAGGAGACTAAAGTGCCATCCAAAACATACCAGAAAATCACCACTAAGAGTAGCAAGAAAAATAGCCAAGCCCACCCTACCAACCAAGAGGCAAGACACAGGAAACAAAGGGAACCAAAGAAACCAAAAGTAGTCCAAATCTTCAACCAAAATAACAGACCAAGCCAATAGCACTCAAGGAAAACATCGCCAATCGAAAGCAAACAACCAAAATCAACACCAAACAACCACCATAAGGCCAAAACCAAAACAAAGAAAACCACCAAAAGGCAACCATACCAAATAACAATAGTTCAAAGAAAACTAAAAAACTAACCAAACCAACCAAAGACAACCAACCAAACCACCACCCAACTAATTAACAAAGCAACAGATGAGCCAACTTTGATAAAGAAGCATCCAGTCCAAAGGGGAGGCAATCCCAACACAGAGAAAGATAGGCATAGTGACAAACCAACAGGAAGCCACCAAAAACAACCATGAAACAAATGGTAATTACCCAACCAGACAAAAATCCACAAACTGGGAGGACCACCGAACCACTAACAGCTAACCATAGTGGAAAGAAAAATAGGCCAAGGCCCCTTCTAGACTCTAGGGATAAAAAAACCAGTACCATGGAGAAAATAGATTACTAATGACCACAAATCAGCACCCTTCCAGCAACAAGGTAAAGGGAGAAACTAATAAACAAAATCCACCAAGCCTAAAAAGAATGAGGAGACAAAAACCACCAAAAGGCCTAGCATAAACTCAAGAGTGAACAGATCAATAGTAGCCATCAAATGATAGCCACCTAGGACAGCCAGGTAGAGGGTAGTAGCAAACAACATCACCCACCAAGCCTAAAAATAGTAGCAAAAAACCTTCCTAAGTAAAAAATATCTAGCCAAAATGAGAGGCAAAACTAGTAAAAATTAAGATAAGGGAAAAGACAAAAGTAGGTAGAGGCATAACCTAAAAGGAGGCCACCACAAGTTCAAGGAAGCACTTGAAGAAACAATTGACATTGAGATACCTAAATAAAATAGTCAGCCAATGAGAACACCTCTTTAACAACAGAGGCTGAACAGCCAACCACTACCTCAAAGAGATCTCCCAAATATTATAACACAAACCAGACAAGGGAGTGAACCAACAAGAGGAATGCAACAAAATGAAAATGCACACAAAGAAAAACATAGAAAAACTAAAAAACACAAAGCAAAATTAATTTCTAAGATAAGGTATTCTAGTGTTATTCAGATTAACCAAGCCTCTCAATTGTCTAGGTAAATTGAGATGATCATAAAGAGTGAGATCATTTAATTTAGCACCAAGGTTAGCTAGAAAATCTACACATGCATTTCCTTCACACCAAACGTGAGAAATTTTAAATCATACTTAAGAGAGGAGTGTTCTAGCATGATTAAGAAGATAGAATAAATCATCATTCCCCATCTTAGTGGAAGTCAGCATGTCAATGAGTAAAAGAGCATCAAGTTCAATCCAAATATTGAAGAAACCTTTTTGCAAACAAATTTCAATAGTTTTGTTTACAACTATTAATTCATCATAGATAATAGAACAAGCTTTAAGTGGATAAGCAAAAGCACAAATGACATTACCTTCAAAATCCCTAAAAAAACCACCATAACCAAATGTATTTTGAGAGACGGAGCCATCAATATTAATTTTAATAATATTATTATGAGGTTTTATCCAATATATAATCCTATCTTCTTTACGAAGGTGATCTCAAGAAGGTAAAGACCCAATTTTTGGCCACAAAACCCCCCAAAATGTGTGTTACTAATTAAATTAGAATTAAATAATGCATGAATATTTTTTCTTTGGTTCTAGCAATAATCCTTTTATGATTCATAAGAATACCATGATATTTAACATCATTTCTATCCATCCATATGAACCAATTAAGCATCATGGCAATTAAATCTTTGATATGACCATTCACAGTTTTGTGAAAATAGGCTTCAAGAAGTTGATATAAAGAAAGAAAGCCATGGAAATGGTTAGTATTAAAAAGATCATACCAAACCCATAATTTGAGGGCAAGAGCACCATTGACAATACTTGATTAACATTTTCGACATGAAAACAACAATAACATTTGGAAGGTAAATGAAATCCTTTATCCTAGAGCAAGGAATCAACATGAATGAAGTTCTTTAGAATTCTCCAAGTAAGGATAGAATAAAAGATAGAGATGATATTATTCCAATGTTTAATAAATACATTAGAAGAAATATGAGCGTCTCTAATATAATTCCAATTATCTTTAAGAATAAAATCACCATTATAAGATAGCTTAAAAAGAATTTGCTCAAGCTTGTTGGAAAGGATAGGAATATCACTAAATTAATAAAAAAAGAGAGATAGTAATAAGTTTACTATCATTCCACTTATTATTAAGCCAAAAGGAGTTACTTTAGTAGTAATAGTAGAATGGGTAGATAAATAAGAATCAATAGAGCCACCACCAATCCAGTTATCTTGCTAAAAGAAAGATCTCAATTTATACCCCAAGATATGATTCAAGGATTCTCCTCTCATTTAATTAAGCAAATCCTTTTCCAAACCGGGAGTCACCAACTTTATAAGTACATATTAGAGGGTGCTTACCCGGCAGATTTAGTCATGATAAAATTAGCCAGGCTATCTTTTTTCTAAAATTCCACGAGTTTATGGGAGAAGGCGTAATAGCTTCACCTAATAGGTTTGCAGCCAAGCCCACCTTCACCCAGAGGACCGCAACATTTATGCCAAGAAGTCCAATGCATCCTTTTAACTGAATTATTAGAGCCCTAAAAAAATTTATTAAGGAGATGATCAACCTACTTGAAGATAGAATTAGTAGGGATAATGGTTTGAATTGGATATAAAGGCATTGAATTAAGAGTACTCTTAAGCAAAGTAAGCTTCCTATCGAAAGAAAGTAAGTAAAATTTCCACACCAAAATTTTATTGAGCACTTTACCAATCTCATCTTCAGTAGAGAACCTAGTAAGCTAATGATTATCATCATTGGTAATAATAAAGGGGATCAAATGTGAATTAGAAATAGCTTCATGAGAGTGGATTTTATTAAGCATATTTCTAAAGTGGCTAATAACAAAATCTTTAACAGATTAATGTCGATCCAATCTCCATTATCATTTTTCATTTTTTGGATATAATTTAAAGCTCTCTTTTTATTAAATAAAGCATAAAAATACTAGGTATTCCTATCCCCATCAACAATATGTTTACTAGCAGCATTTTATCACCAATACGTCTCTTTCATATTCTAATTATTAATAAGTTTATCTTTAGCTTCATTTAAATCCTTAATCTTAGAAGATTCAATTAAAATAGCATTTTTAAGATCACAAACCAAAAGTTCCATGTTTTTTATGTTAGCAAAAAGATTTTTAAAATAAATTTTTTTCCACCAAACTAGATTTTGTTTGAACCTTTTAAGCTTAAACCATAATCTATTCATTCCCCTAATTGAATTATCTGGGTGTAAAGGGGCAATCCAATTAATGGCCATGACTTTAAGAAAATCGAGATGCTAAATCAACATATTTTGAAATCAAAAGTGGGTGAGATGTTTAATATTTTTATTTAATAGAAACCAAAAGTGGGGCATGGTCAGATAAAGTTCTACTAAAATGGTCTAAAGAGGTAAGAGGCCATTGATTAATCCAATGGATTATTAATAGGATAAAGATCAGTAATAACATCTGTAATCATAACTTCCCCCTCTTCCAAATCAACATTTGAATTAAGGGAAGGAGAAGAAATTATACAATTCAAAGCACAATTACCAATGTTAGAATTAGTGTTTCTCCAAGAATTTCAGCCACATTCAAGTTATCATTTAAATCATCATTCTCAAATTAATGATGACAAAGAAGTAGGAATAGACTCATTAGAGAATGAATCATCATTTTTTTAGCCTCTTTGAATTTGGAATTAGCCATAATAGGCATATTCTCATATAAAGAAAGGTTGTTGGGAAACCATCTTTTTCAACATTATTAGTACCTTTGTTACTATCAAAATGAGAAGCAGAATCAACAATTTTAGGAACATCAGTAATTTTTAGGCATAAAAATAGTTTTATTAACTTTATCAAAAGCTAATTTAGAGTCATGATCATTCAAAATTTTCTTTTTAATATGCAGGTGAAGAACAAAACACTCTGAATTATCATGACCAGGTATCTTGCAATGGGAACAAAAAACCAAAAAATTTTCAACCATCGATGTAACCAAACTTTGAGATCCAATCCAAACCTCCTTAGGATGTTTTTAAGATATTTCAAGTTCAACCAATATACGACCAATAGAGGGATGGGATCTCACAGCAGTCTCCTGATCGATTTGGAGCGACAGACCAAAAAGAGCCCTGATAGCAAATAAAACCTAGTGGGTAACATAATGGACTCTCATATTTGGAAGAGAAAACCACACAGAAACAATAGGGGATTCATCCTTTATATCAAAAAGTGCAGACCACTTCAACAAATGTATTTGACGGCTAAAGAAAAAATAAGTTCAACATGAGAATACTCTTGAATAATCCAAATCGTTCATAAGTTGAATCAGAATATCTCTTTGATCGATCAAGCCAATAGAGAAAGCACCTGAAAGTTTAAGATTATGAAAAAAAGAATTAGATCTTGTCCAAATTCATCTAGTGTAAAGCAAAATTTTAAACTAAAGTTAATTCAAAAGGTTTGGTATGCTTTTCGACATCAAGATCCGAACACATGATTGGAGACGTACCTCAAAAAGAAGTCAAAATAGATTCACCGAGTCATAAGACGTAGAGCTCTTACCATAAAGTGCATCTTTAAAGGATTAAATAGCAGGAATGGAATTTGGTTCAAGAATCCCTAAATATTTTGATGTCCTAGCCGAATCATCCAAATTGGGAGATGTAATCCATGGGTTTGAGGTCACAATAGCCATTTTCAGAAGAGACACATCACACAAGTGACCAAAAATTCAAAAGGCTCCAAAAAATTGTCGAGAATGATGAAGGATCCACCAAAAATGAGAGAGATGGGATTCACCAATGAAGGGGAAAATGAAAAATCACCAGAGAGAGAAACAAAGGTTGGGTTTATGTTTCAAGTGTGTTTAGGGTTTAGGGTTTAGGTTTTAGTTTATGTTTAGGGAGTTTAGTTTAGGATTTTTTAGGTTTAGGGTTTAGAGGGTTTAGGTTTAGGATTTAAGTTTTGTAGTTTAGGTTTAGTTTAGGTTAATCAATTTAGTTTAGGTTGGTCAGTTTAGTTTAGTTTAGAATTTAGGGTTAGGCTTAGGTTTTAAGGCATAGGGTTTAGGTTTAGTGCCTGGGTTAGTAGTTTAGGGTTAGGATTTTTGGTGTGGTTTATAGTGGGGTTAAGGTTAGGGTCAGCTTATGGGTCAGGTTATACTGCTTAGAGTTTAGGGTTTAGGTTTTGGGTGGTAGGGTCAGTTTAGGGTTTAGGGTTTGTGTAGAATTAAATGTTATGGTTTAGTTTAGTGTCAGGTTTAAGATTTAGGTTTAGGTTTAGGGATTAGTGTTTTGGGTTTATGGTTTGGGGTTGGTCAGGGTTTAGGATTTAGTGTTTAGGTATTTTAACATTTAGGGTTTTCTTTAAATGAAGCAAACCCATAATTTAGGTTTATTTTATTTATATTTTTATTTATTTTTAGTTTAATTTATTTAATTTAGTTTAGGTTTTCATTTTAGTTTATCTTTTGTTTTTTAGGTTTAGGTTTATGTTTATTTTTAGTTTGTTTTCTTTTTATTTTATCTTTTAGGTTTAGGTATATTTTTTAATTTTATGTTTAGGTTCTAATTTTTATTTTGTTTTGTTAGGTTTAGGTTTTAGGTTTTTATTTTAGGTTTATTTTTAGGTTTTATTATTTAGTTATGTCTAGGTTTATTTTGAGTTTATTTTATTTTATTTTGTTTATGGTTTAGGTTTAGTTTATTTATGGCTTAGATTTTTTTTATTTTAGTTTAGTTTATTATGGTTTAGGTTTAGGTTTTTTTGTTTTATTTATTTTATTTTTATTTTAGGTCTAGGTTTTTTTTAGTTTGGGGTTTAGGTTTTATTTTTTATTTATTTTTAGGTTTATTTGTTAGGTTTAGGCTTTTATTTAGTTTTTATTTTATTTTTTTTTTGTGTATTTGGTTTTTATGTTAATTAGGAATTTTATTCATAGGTTTATTTTATTTTTAAGCTTAGTTTTGGTTTTTATTCATTTTATTTTAGTTTATTTTTATTAGTTTCTTTTATTTTTTAGGTTTAGGTTTATGTTTTTTTTAAGTTTTTATTTTCTATTTTATTTAGGTTTAAGTTTTTTTATTTATTTTATTTTAGATTTTATTTCATTTAGGTTTAGGTTTTAGGTTTAGGTTTTAGGTTTTCAGTGTTGAGGGTTTAGGGTTTAGGGTTTAGGGTTAGGGTTTAGGGTTTAGGGGTTAGGGTTAGCTTAGGGTTTAGAGTTTTATTTTTAAATTAACTAAACTGATAGGTTTTGGTTTATTTAGTATAATTTTTTATTTATTTTATTTTTTATTTTCTATTTTAATTTATGTTTATTTATAATTTTTATTTAGTTTAGTTTAATTATTTTAGTTTAGGTTTTTTACTTTAGTTTATTTTTTAGGTTTAGGTATGTTTTTGTGTAGTTTTATTTTTATTTTATTTTTTAGGTTTAGGTTTTATTTTTTATTTTTAGGTTTAGGGTTAGGTTTAGGTTTTTATTTTATTTTTTTAGATTTAGGTTTTAGGTTCTTATTTTAGGTTTCTTTTTATGTTTTATTTTTTAGTTTAGATTTTGGTTTATTTTTAGTTTACTTTATTTTATTTAGTATAGGTTTAGGTTTAGGTTTTGGTTTTATATATTTTATTTTAGTTTATTTTAGTTTAGGTTTATCTTTATTTTAGTTTGTTTATTTCATTTTTATTTTAGGTTTAGTTTTTTTTTTAAGTTTAGAGTTTTTTTATTGTTTATTTATTTTTAAATTTTATTTTTAAGTCTTAGGATTTTAATTACATTTTTATTTTATTTTACGTTTATTTTTGTTTTATTTTACTTTTATTTTATGTTTAGTTTTTATTTTATTTAGGTTTTTTATTCTTAGATTTATTTTTGGGTTTTATTTTTTAATTTATGGTTTAGGGTTTTTTTAAAAAAAAGTAACCAAGTAGGTTCAGGTTTATTTAGTTTATTTAGTTTATTTTTTAATTTATTTTAGTTTATTTTATTTTTAATTATAATTTAAGAATATTTTTATTTTTATTTATTTTTTTTCATTTATTTTAGTTTTAGTTTTTAGGTTAAAGAAATGTTTAGGTTAATTTTTTAGTTTATTTTTTTTTTTATTTTATTTTTTAGGTTTAGGTTTAGGTTTAGGTTTTTATTTTATTTTTTTAGGTTTAGGTTTTAAGATTTTTTTAGGTTGTTAATTTTTAGTTTAGGCTTTATTTTAGTTTATTTTATTTTATTTTGTTTAGGTTTAGGTTTATGTTTTGTGTATTTTATGTTTAGGTTTAGATTTTATTTATTTTAGTTTAGTTTATTTTAGTTTAGGTTTATTTTTATTTTATTTTTTTGGTTTAGGTTTTATTTTAGTATTTTAGGTGTTATTTTATTTTTTTTTAGGTTTATTTTTTTAGGTTTAGGTTTTATTTAGTTTTATATTATTTTATCTTAGGTTTATTTTATTTTTATTTTTCATTTAGTTTTTTATTTTAAGGTATATTTTATTTTTTTATTTCGTTTAAGTTTTTATTTATCTTATTGTAGTTTAGTTTTTATTTTCTTTTTTATTTTATTTTTAGGTTTAGGTTTTAATTTAGGTTTTATTTTATATTTTATCTGTAGGTTGGGTTTAGGATATAGTTTATGGTAGGGTTTTAGGTTTTTAGTTTAGGTTTATGGTTAGGGTTTTAGGGTTTAGGGCCTGGGTAGGGTTTAGGTTTAAGTTGGGTCCAGTTGTTAGGGTTTAGGTTTTATGGTGGTTTAATAAGTTTAGGGAGGGTTTAATGCCCAGGGTTTAGAGATTTAGGGTTTAGGGTTTAGGGTTTAGGGTCAAGGGAGTATGGTTTGGGTCAGGTTTAGGGTTACAGGTTTAGGGTTTAGGTTTAGGTCAGGGTTTATTTATTCTTTAATTTTATTTTTTTATTTTAAATTAAGCAAAATGGTATTTTAGGTTTATTTATTTTAATTATTTTATTTTTTATTTTTTTTTTATTTAGGTTTATTCTTATTTTATATTTTAGCTATTTATTTTACTTTATTTTTTTTATTAGTTTATTTTTAGGTTTTCATTTAGGTTTAGGTTTATTTTAGTGTATTTTATTTATTATTATTTAGGTTTTATTTTTTTAATTTTAAGTTTAGGTTTAAGTTTTTATTTTACTTTTAGTTTTTGGTTTAAATTTATTTTAGGTTTTATTTTTAGTTTAGGTTTAAGTTTATTTTAGTTTAAATTATTTTATTTAGTTTAGGTTTAGTGTAGGTTTAGTTTATTTTAGGTTTAGGTTTAATTTTATTTATTTTAGTTTAGTTAATTTTAGTTTAGGTATAAGTTTCTTTTATTTTTACTTTAGGTGTAGGGTTTTTTTTTTTAGTTTAGGATTTAGGTTATATTTATTATTTCTTTTTAGGTTTAGGTTTTATTGAGTTTTATTTTATTTTATTTTAGGTTTAATTTATTTTATTTTAGGTTTAGTTTTCTTTTAGGTTTTATTTTTTAGTTTAGTTTAGGTTTTATTTATCTTTAGTTTAGTTTTATTTTAATTTTATTTTCTTTTAGGTTTAGGTTTTCATTTAGGTTTAAGTTAGTGTTTTATTTGATTATATTTTTTATTCTATTTTTTAAGTTCTTCATTTATTTTATTTTAATTTAGTTTAGGTTTTAGCTTTAGGTTTATTTTGGGTGGTTAGTGTAGGATTTGGGTGGTTGGGTTTAAGGTTTAGGGTTTTATTTTTATGTTTGGGTATAGGGTTTAGGGTTTAGGTTTTAGGGTTTATGGTTTAGGGATTAGAGTTTTAGTGTTTGTTTGTGATTTAGACAGGTAGTTTTTAGGGTGGTTTAGGGTTTTGGGTTTGGTTTAGTTTAAGGTTTAAGTCAGTTTAGGGTTTAGGGTTTTGGTTTTAAAATAGAGAAGAAATTGATTCAACATTTCTTCTATTTGAATTCATCAACCAAGTAAATCGCCAAGTTTTCTAAGACATAAACAATGACATAGATAAAAAATGAGCACACATAGAGCATATTAAAAACCCTAGATAACTAGAACTGTTTCTACTGTAAAGACATAGTTCCAAAAGTAGCAGATTGGATTGATTATTTTTTAATTTCTCTAGTTCCCATCAAAACCACCCTGGCCCCTATAGTAGCAGGATCCACCATCCTATCCCGATCTCTCCCTGCCACCACCATGATAACCTCTATCACTCCTCCCACCTCCATAACCACCACCGCTCACTCTACCTCCTCCTTATCCACCAGCACCTCTAGATCCGCCACCCCCACAGCGCTAACCACCACCTCTGCCTTCACCTCCACTACCATATCTAGACTAAGCCTGGTTAACAGTGATGTTCCTGCCATCAAGGTTCTACCCATTCTTTGGGTTTTTTTTTTTTAAATTCAAAAGTGGAGCATTTTATTGCTAAAAAGAAAGGGATACAAGGTCCTTAAAGGGGATAAATCTCAAAACTATTGCTCAAAGTACTACAATTAGCCTAAAGAGATAAATTTCCTACCTATTATAAGAAAAGCATAACAAAATAAAAAAAGACAAAAACTAAGAAAGAAATAGCACAAAATTCCAAGAAGGGTAGCCAATGCCATTTATATCTCGAAATCTTCTAAGAGATGCACACATACAACCCTAAAACCTACCACAACTGAAGAACTTATGATAGAGATAAACATCTAGAAATAAGGACAAGCTAAGTACACAAAAGAAACTAAATGATAAAATCTTAGATAAGGCTCAGTGCCACATTCATCTCAAGGGGCAATAGGATATGTGAGCATCCAAACTTCAGAAGATGGGTTAAAATCACTTATGGTGCTACCAACCAAAAGGATAATAGGGGAAACATCCCAGCCATCATAACCAACTTACCTCAGTTAAACCAAATAGCCAACAGCTAAGAGCTCGCCAAGTTCTAGTAGCTATCATCAGGATTAAATATAAAACTAACTAGCAAACATTCAAACCAGCAAAGAAACCAGCCCAACAAGACAACAACCAAGAAACTGCCACAATGAAAGGAACCCAAAACAAATAAAGACCAAAGGTAAAGAACAAAAAATTCTACAAATCTACCAACCAACAACACAGCTCCAGAAAGCCATCAAGGCCACCCAACCATACAGCAGAATCAGAAATAGCAGATAGAACGCCAAAGCCACATACAGGTTCATCCTACAACAGAAAGAAACAACAAGCTAATGAGCCATCCAGCCAATAGGAAAATAGCACAAAAAACCACTAGAAAAAGGGAACAAAACTAGATGACAAGTAATAATTCTACAAAGAGTAACTCAGCCCAGGAAGAAACAAAGCCACAACTAGGCCCAACTAATAATCAGGATGCTAGATATCCAAAACTAAAAGAAAAAGGGTAGAAAAACCATATCCAAGCAACCACTAAATCAATAAACCCTCATAGGAAAAAAAAGTAAAGGAAAAAAAAGGCAAACAATAAAGCTCCTAGGCATGCTAAAGACCAAGCCATCCTGAAACCAACACAGCAGGAGACCAACAAGAGAGAGCCACCAAAAACAATAGGCAACTAAAGCTCAACAAGAATAATTAGAAGCAATCTCGACCTTCATTGGAAGGAGATATCAATCTTAGGTTTAGGTTTAGTTTATTAAGTTTTAGGTTTGGCTTTATTTTTAAATTTATTTAGTTACTTTAGGTTTAGATTTGGGTTTTAAGGTTTAAGTTTAGAGTTAGTATTTAGGGTTTAGGGATTAGGGTTTAGGGTTTAGGTTTAGGGTTTATGGTTAGGGTTGGGTTTATGGATTAGGGTTTAAGGTTTAGGGTTTATGATTTTGGTAGGTTTAGGGTCAGTCACTGCTGTTTGGTAGGTTAGGTTTAAGGTTTAGAGCCTGATTTAGTGCAGGTCAGGGTTTAGGTTTAGGGTTTAGGATTTAGGGTTTAGTTACCTGATCAGTAGTTTAGGGTTTAGTCAGATTTGAGTTTATGGTTTTTTAAAAAAGCAAACCAAGAAAGTATAGGTTTATTTTGTTTATTTTAATTTATTTTAGTTTATTATATTTTTTTTATTTAAGTTTATTTTTATTTATTTAGTTTATTTTATTTATTTTAGTTTATGTTTTATTTTAGTTTATTTTTAAATTTTAAGTTTAGTTTATTTAGTTGAGTTTTATTTTTATTTATGATTTAGGTTTGTTTATTATTTTAGGTTCATATTTAGGTTTTTATTTTATTTTTTAGGTTAAGGTATTAGTTTTTATTTAAGGTTTGCTTTTAGGTTTTATTTTTTTTACTTTAAGTTCAGTTTATTTTATTTTATTTACTTTAGGTTTAGTTGTAGGTTTTATTTATTTTAGTTTAATTTATTTTAGTTTAGGTTTAAGTTTATTTTATTTTGTTTACTTTATTTTTATTTTTATTTAGGGTTTAGGTTTTATTTTAAGGTTTATTTCTTAGGTTTAGGTTTTTATTTTATTCTATTTTAGGTTTATTTTTTTATTTTACATTTAGTTTTTATTTTATTTAAGTATTTTATTCTTAAGCTTATTTTTTTAGTTTAGTTTAGGTTTTTATTTATTTTATTTTAATTTAGTTTTTATTTTAATTTTTTTTTAGGTTTAGGTTTAGGTTTAAGTTTTAGTTTAAGTTTTTATTTTATTTAGATTTAGGTTTATTTATTTATTTTATTTTTAGGTTGTTAAGATTTAGGGTTTAGGGTTCAATGTTTAGGGTTTAGGGTTTAGGCTTTATGCTTTAGGCTTTAGGGTTTAGGATTTAAGGTTTAGGGATGTAAGTTTTAGGGTTTAGGTATTAGGGTTTAGCATTTTAGGGTTTAGGGTTTAGGGTTTAGGGTTTACAGTTGTAGGTTTAGGGTTCAGGTTTTAGTTTAGGGTTTACAGTTTTTAGTTTTTTTAATAGAGAATAAATTTTGATTTAACATTTCTTATTTTTGATTTCATCAACCAAGTAACGCACCAAGTTTTCTAAGACAGAAGCGATGACATCGATAAAAAATGAGCACCCGTAGAGCAAATCAAAAACCCTAGATAACTAGAACTGCTCTAGTAAAAGACATAGTTTCATAAGTAGGATTGGATTAGTCGCTTCGCTTCTAGTTCCCATGAACCACCCTCTCAGTAGTAGGATCCACCATCATATCCCCAATCTCTCCTCCACTACACCGTAACTTCTGTTACTCACTTCCATAACCACCACTGCTCTTAATACCACCTCCATATCCAACAACACCTCCATATCCCCCACCACCATTGTGATAACCACAGCCTCCACCTTTGCCTCCACCGCCAGATCTAGACTAAGCTGGTTGACGGTGAAGTTCGTACCGTCAAGATTCTGCCCATTCTTAAGGTTTAGGTTTAGGTTTATTTTTAACTTATTTAGTTACTTCAGGTTTAGGTTTAAGGTTTGGGTTTAGGGTTTAGGGTTTAGAAATTTAGGTTTTATGCTTTTATGGTTTAGGGTTAGGGATTAGGGTTTAGCATTTAGGGTTTAGTGTTTAGGCTTTAGGGTTTAGGGTTTACAGTTTTAGAGTTTTGGGTTTAAGATTTT
>CM038216.1:83779313-83851424 GCA_021442155.1 Cymbidium sinense
AATCACCTACATTCAAATGATCAAATTAAACTAAATCAAATTAAATCAAACCTTCCTAAGCCATATATGACCTAACCATGGACTTAGCTATAATCCAAATCAAGTCAAACTCAATTGATTTTCTCACAAATCAATCATATTTTCAATCATCTTCACAAATTTAAATAAAATATACATTTAAATCATCAAAACTAAATCAAACTAAATCAAAATCCAAACTTACGCCACATGACCCAACTCCATTGACTTAGCCAAATTCCTTCATTCCAAAACCCAAATTGAATTGATTTTCTCATGAATCAATCATACATTCAATCATATTCACAAATATAAATTAAATCTACAATCATAAAGCCAAACCAAAATCGACCCAAGTCCCAACTTAACCCTTTTGACTTGAAATGTTCAAATGAACCAAAACCCATTTCCTGCCACCCAATTGATTTATATATCAATCCCAAATCCATATATAAACTCAACTAATTAAAGTCAACCCAAAATCAAGCCAACTAAACCCAACCAATTTCACCTATTTGAGCCACGTTCTAATCCTACACAATTAGATTGAACCAAGCCCATCAAATCCTCTCATCATGATTATTGATCACCCTAGGTTGATCAATTGTCACAAATTGTCAAACCAAGTCAACTTGGTCATTTGACCAAATCAACTCCTTAACCCATATGAACCCAAACTAGCCAAATTGCAACCTAAGCCAAATCCCTTGTAACCAATGATTCAGACAAATCAAAATTAATATTTGAATATGACTTGGCCTTCAATTGAGTCAAACCAAACCCAATTGGCCCTCTTCACCCAAGTTGACCCAAATTGACCTAAAAGACCAAATTGGGTCAAATAAAAATATAAACCAAATTGATTGCAACTAATGGCTCAAGTTCATTCCAAATTGATTGATGAACTTGACCAAAGCCATGATTGGACCCAATTGAACCCAATTGATCTACTTAGCCCAAATTGACCTAAAGATTCAAGTTGGCCTAAACAAAACTAAGTCCAAATTAATTGAAACTAAAGCCTACAATCATCTTCAATTGGTCAACTAAACCCCAAAACAACACCCAACCTAAGCCAATTTGGCCAATTTGGTCAAATCGGTCAACTTAACCCATTTGACCCAAATAAATTTAAATGAGCCAAAATAAAATCTAAGCCAAACCAACCAAACCAATTTAACAAAACATCCTAAATGATCATATAAACTTGACCTAACCCTTAGTTTGACCCAAATTGACATAAATGAGTCAAATTGAGCCAAACCTAACCAAATCAACTCCAATTGACTTGAAATTTGGGCTAACCCACTTTGGCTCATTTCAAATATACCCAAATTAAATCAAATGCTAAATGATCATTCTACCCTTGAGTCAAGGGCATCACATGAGACAAATCACCCATGTAAGTGGTCATTTCCATTCCTTGGCCATTTGGTACTCTCTCAATGGTCCACCTTGGCACTTAAGACACGCCTCACCCAAAGGGGTGGTTGGGTCGGTCATGACCCATGGGAGGTGAAATCACCTCACCCTCCCCATTAGAACATTTGAAACCCATAGGACACCCATGATTCCTCCTTGGCAGCCAACTCACCTCCTCCCTGCCATCCATGACTCCTTGAGATGGCTAGATGGCAACTAGAAGCCAAACCCAATTCCACCATCCAATCAAGATGAAGAGGGTATACACCCCTTCATTTCTATTCAAACACACAAAAAAATCATTCCTCAAAGCCCTAGTTACCCAAGATGAGATGCTAGAGCCATTTCCTAAGCTCTTAAGCTCATTCTTCAATCGAAAAATGTCATTCCCATCCATCATGAAATAGGACACTCCCCTTTCTGACCTAACTTCTCCATTTCTCCATCAAACTGAAATTAACTTTGCATGCACCTTCCCTAGGCTTCATTGAGTAAGAACGAATCATTTCCCAAGCTTCCTAACCATCGGAGGTGGGACTTTGATCAAAGCCGAGCTCCAAATTGTCATTTCATGGCCCTTCAAGCGAACATCAAGGAATTGATCCACGCTCAATAGCTTCATCTCCACTAGATGAATCTTTATCAATCTTTTGTGCCATCAGTCTTGAGCTCCGGTGAGGTATGCTTCAAAAATTGATCCTTAAGCAAAAATGGTTTTCTCTTTTTGAAGAAAACTTGCATCTCATGTGATTTTGACCATTGGATCTCCTTTGATCGATGTCATGAAGGTGTGGGATCCTTTTGGAGTTGATCGAGCTCGTAAGCCGGGATCAAGTGAGCATTGACGTATTCCCTCCTCACTCATGTGATCGGATCACACACCGTCCATTCAGTTTGATCGGAACGGACTATTGTGATTAGATTGCTAGATCGATCAGATTTAATCTTATTAAGTTGTGGGAATAATCGTAGCTATCTATTCTTAGATCGGATGGCGGACGAGAAAGCGCGCCCGCATCTGCCACATATACACTGAGTCTGATAAGTTTTAATTAGCCAATCTCACGGTGCCACATGGAAAGTGCGTCGCGTCAGCGTGTCATGTGGTGCCAACAAGATTAGGCTTTCATTAAGCTTAATTAATCATTTTTAATGGCTGAAACTTCTAAAAATCATAAAAAATCATAGGGAAATAAAAAAATTTTTAATAAGTACTCATTTTAATGGTATTTCATAGGATAATTAATAAAAAATGATATTAACTAATTTTGAATAGTAATTAATGTTTAATTAAGTTTAATTATAAAATTTATTAGTGTAATTATTTCTTAATTACTTAAGAAATTAATCGCAAATTTTGTTGATTAATTTAATGGGATGAACTCACCTAATTTTTTTTTTGGGATTTATTGCTCACTTAATTAAGAAAATTGACTAATTAAACATTAACTTCTCTTTAAGTTAATTAAATCAATTAATATTGAATTTGAATTTGTTAATTAAGTTTATCAATCATAATAGTAAGTGAACTAATGAATAGGGTTGGGACCCTTTTCCGTAAGTTCATTTCACCCTATTTTAAAATGAAATTAATTAAGATTTTACTAATTATTTAAATCACTTAATCAAATTGAAATCATAATCACATCATACTTTAATTAATTAAATTATTAGATCTTTAGGTTTTAATAACCCAAAAGGAGTTTAATGAAATTATGTTTAGTCCACATGTAAAGTAAAACCATAAGAGTAATCAATTAAGTCTCTTAATCTAATTAACTATTAATCATGAGCCAATTGCATTAGCCCCTTTTATTTCCTAGGATCATTGCAAAAGTTTATTTTCTATGCATATCATGTTGGCTCATATTATTTAGTTAACTACTTTAAGGTGAAATAGGTAAGGGTAATTAATTCATCTAATTAAAAGTTCAACTTAATTAACCCATAAAATCAACTTAATTACATTTCCTTAAATTAAATTAAATCACTAATGTGGAATGGGTTTAAATCAACATGTAATGATTTCTTCTCCTCTTTAAATCAAATCAAATCAAAAAATTAATTAATTAATAAGCTTTGGTTTGCTTTAAATAATCTTCTTTGATTTGATAGTCCTTAAGAACTAGGTTGGTTGAATGAATCACAAGCTTATATTTGATTGTCCTCTTTCCAATCATATTAAATTTGGTATGTCATTTTAATTCATGCATCCATCTTTCAAAATCAAGTAAAATAAAATGGATTTCTTTTATGTAAGCTTCCATGTGTTGATTTAATTCAATATATGCTATATTATCACTATTAAATCAAAATGTATTTTCAAAAGCTTATAAATGAATAATAATATGTCTATGATGCTAGTTATAAATACATAACAAATGCATATTCTTATAGCTTAAGTGCATGAATGTTGAGCTCTATTTCCTATATTCTTGTGTTAATTTATATAAGATTGAATGGTAATGGGTATAGTTTAGACATCATGGGAACACGGCTTTAGCTAGCCCCAAGAAGGTCATTGATTACCTCTCCCTGTTTGTTACTTGGTTGATGAAATTGAATAGAAGAAATGTTGTATCAATTTGTTCTCATTAAAAAACCCAAACTCCCTAAACCATAAACTAAAACCTAAACCCTAAACCTAAAACCCAAACCCTAAACCAGAACAAAATCTTAAACTCTAAACCCTAAACCCTAAAACATACAAAAAACCCCCTAAACCCCAAACCCAAACCCTAAACCCTAAACCCTAAACATGTCTATAAACCTAAACCCAAAAAAAAAATAATAAAAATAAAACCTAAACTAAAACCTAAACCTAAACCTAAAAATATAATAAAATAAAAAATAAAACTAAATTAAAATAAAATAAATAAAACCTAAACTGAACTAAAAAAATAAAATAAATGATAAAGTACTAAATAAAATAAAACTAACTATTAAAAATAAAATTAAAATAAAATAAAAATATAAACCTAAACCAAAAAAATAAACAAAAAATAAATAAAAAATAAAAAACCTTAAACTAAAACCTAAACCTAAAACAATCAAAATAATAAAACATAAACCAAAACTAAAATAAATAAAACCTAAACCTAAACCTAAACCTAAACTAAATAAAATAAATTAAACTATAAATAAACCTAAACTAAACTAAATAAATTAAAAAAATAAACCTAATAATAAAAAAAATAAAAGTAAAGTTAAAAAATAAAAATGAAACCTAAACCTATAAAATAAAATAAAAATAAAACTAAACAAACAAAATATAAACCTAAACCTAAACCTAAAAAGTAAACAAAAATAAAAATCCTAAACTAAAATAAATAAATAAAACTAAATAAAAAAAAAAAATAAACCTTAATAAAATTAAAAAATAAACTAAAATAAATAAAAAATAAATCAAATAAACTAATAAACCTAAACCTACATGTTTACTTAATTTAAAAAAAATCCCCTAAACCCTAAACCCTTAACCCTAAACCCTAAATTTGAAACCCTAAAACAAACCCTAAACTGTGAACCCTAAACCTATAAACCTAAACATACAACCTTAAACCCTAAACTCTAAACCTTATACTACCCCTAAACCCTAAACCTTAAACTCTAACCCTAAACCTAAACCCTAAATCCTAAACCCTAAACCTTAAAACCCTAAACCCTAAACCCTAAACTAACCCTAAACCCTAAACCCTAAAACCCTAAACCTTAAAGCCTAAACCCTAAACTCTAAACTAAGCCTAAACCCTAAGCTAAAAAAAAATGTAAACCTAATAAAAAAATAAAATAAACAAAGAATAAAAACCTAAACCTAAACCAACTAAACCTAAACTAAACTAAATAAAATAAAATAAACTAAAAATAAACCTAAACTTAAACTAAAAAAAACTTAAAATAAAGTTAAATAAAACCTAAAACCTAAAGCTAAAAAAAATAAAATAAAAACCTAAACCTAAACCTAAAAAATAAAATAAAAATAAAACTTATCCAAAAAATAAACATAAACCTAAAAAAATAAACTAAAATAAAAAACCTAGAATAAATAAAATAAATTAAATAAACATAAAAAATAAACGTAAATAAGAATAAAAAATAAAATAGACCAAAATAAATTAAAAAATAAACTAAATAAACTAAATAAACCTAAACCTACTGTAAACTTAATTTCAAAAAAAAATATAAACCCTAAACCTTAAACCCTAAGCCCTAAATCCTAAATGATAAACCATAAACCTTAAAACTAACCCTAAACCTACAACCTTAAACCATAAACTTTAAAAAACCCTAAACCCTAAACTAACCATAAATCCTAAACCCCAAACCCAAAACCCTAAATCCTAAACCCTAAACCTTAATCCTAACCCTAAACCCTATACCCTAAACTTTAAACCCTAAACCCTAAAACCTTAAACCCTAAATTAACCCTAAACACAAAGCTAACCCAAAACCCTAAACCCTAAACACTAAACCCTAAACCCTAAACCCTAACCCAAAACTTTAAACCCTAAAACCCTAAACCCTAAAACCCTAAACCTTAAACCATAAACCCTAAAAACCTAAAAACTTAAACCAAAACTAAATTAAATCTAAAAATAAAATAAATAAAAAAATTGAAACCTAAATAAAATAAAATAAAATAAAAATGTAAACTAAAACTAAAACGTAAACCTAAAAATAAAATAAACTAATAACAATAAACTGAAATAAAATAAAATAAAAAATAAAAATTAAAGTAAACCTAAGAAGAAAAAACTTAAACAAACAAAAAACTAAACGTAAAATAAAAATAAAAAATAAAAAATAAATAAAAACCTAAATTAAAAAATAAAGCCTAAATGAAAAAAACCTTAAAAATAAATAAACACTAAAACCTAAATCCTAAACTAAAAAACATAATCTTAAAATTAAAATAAAATAAACAAAATAAAATAAACATAAACCTAAACTAAAGTAAACTGAACTAAAATCAATAAAACATAACCCTAAACCTAAAATGAACTAAACCTAAACTTAAACCTAAACTAAATAAAATAAAATAAACTAAAAATAAACCTAAACCTAAACTAAAAAATAAAACTTTAAAATGAATTTAAAACCTAAACCTAAAAAATAAAATATAAACCTACACCTAAGCCTAAAAAGATAAAAATAAAACCTAAGCCTAAAAAATAAAATAAAAAATAACTAAAAAAATAAACCTAAAAAAAATAAAGTAAAATAAACTAAACTAAATAAATAAATATAAAAAATAAATAAAATAAAATAATTTAAAATAAAAAATAAACCTAAATAAAATAAAAATAAAATAAACTCAAAGAATTAGGGTTTAGGTTTTATTTATTTTAGTTTAGTTTATTTTATGTGAAGTTTATGTATATTTTAGGTTTAGGTTTTTTTTTTTTAGTTTAGGGTTTATGTTTTCTTTTTTATTTTTAAGTTTATTTTTTGTGTTTAAGTTTTTATTTAGTTTTTATTTAATTTAATTTTAGGTTTATTTTATATTTATTTTACATTTAGTTTTTATTTAATTTAGGTTTTTTATTTTTAAGTTTATTTTATTTTTTTAGTTCAGTTTAGGTCTTTATTTATTTTATTTTAGTGTAGTTTTCACTTTTTATTTCTTTTATTTTATGATTTAGGTTTAGGTTTAAGTCTAGGTTTAGTTTTGGTTTTTATTTTATTTTATTTAGGTTTAGGTTTTATTTATTTATTTTCTATTTCTGCCTAGGGTTTAGGGTTTGAGACAATTTAGGGTAGGTTTTATTTATTTTAGTTTAGTTTATTTTAGTTAATGTATTTTATTCTTAAGGTCAGGTTTTAGATAGGTTAGGTATGTTTGGTTGTTTAATTTTATTTATCTTAGGTTTATTTTACACTAGTTATTTTATAAGTTCATTAGGTTTTATCTATTAGTCAGGTTTATTTATCTTATCTTAGCCTAGTTTTTTATTACTAGATTTAGCCCATGCCTTAGCCTTCATCTTATCTTTAATTGATCTAGTTTTGTGGCTCAGACTCAGGCCCAGGGCCGGGAGCCCAGGTCAGGGCTCAGCCCAGGGCCTGGGCTAGGCCCAGGGCCTAGGGCCTGGGGGGCCTGTGGGCCAGGGTCCAGGTCATAGATCTTGGGCCTAGGCCCAGGGCCCAAGACTCCAGAGCCTGGGTTTGTGGCCCAGGGCCTGCAGCCCAGGGCCTTGGCAGGTTTCCTGGGCCCAAGATCAGGCCCAGGGCCTGTGGCCCAGCCTAAGCTTATATATAGGAGTGGTAGCCAGGGCCTGGCTTAGGCCCAGGATCAGGGTCAGGGTTTACTCCAGGGTTTGGTGGGGCCTGGGCTCAGGCCTAGCCCAGCCTTGTGGCCCAGGGTTGGGGTCAGGGTGGGTTTGGGTAGGGTAGGGTAGGGCCTAGTAGTGTTTAGGGTTTGGGGTTTAGGGTTTAAGCCTTTTAAAAAAATTGAGTAAACCCAGGTTTAGTTATTTAGTACATTTAATTCTTATTTTCATTTAGGTCATTTTATTCTTTATTTAGTTTAGTTTATTTATTTTCTCATTTCATTTATCTTTGATTTTATCGCCATTTTATTAGGGTTTAACTGAGGTTTATGTTTATTTTTAGTTTAATTTTATTTTATGTGTTTCATTTATTATTTATTTTAGGTTTAAGTTTTTATCTTATTTTATTCTATTTTTTTTTTTATTTTATTATTATTTCACTTTAGTTTTATTTTATTCTTGGTTTTCTATTTATAGGTTTATTTTATTTTTAGTTAGTTTAGGGTTATTTATTTTATTTTGTTTAGATTTTATCTTTATTTTATCTTTTATTTCATAGGTTTAGGTCTGTGGTTTAGGCTTATATTTAGTTTAGGCTATGCCTTTTATTTAGGCTCATTTTATCATTTTTCAGTTTTTATTTCCATCTTTACTCTTTTATTTATGATTAGGCCTAGCCTCAGGCCCAGGCCATATTTGGCCCAGGGCCCAGGGCCCAGGTAGGGCCTATTTCTGATAGGCGGTATCTTAGGCCTAGGGCCCAGGACCTACATTGGCCCAGGGCCTAGGCCTGTATCAGTTTTGAGCCTGCCAGAGCCCATGGTCATTTCACCCATCAGGCTTTAGTCCTCACAGGGCTCATTCAGTGGCCTGGGGCCCAGGTCAGGTTGGGCCTAGTTTGCAGTGGCCTATGGCCTCTTGGGCCCAGGGTCAGTTGTGGCCCAGGGCCTATTCAGGGCCTTGGGCCCAGGACTCCACCACTCAGGTCTCCTGGTCCATCTTGCAACCAAGCAAACCTGTTTAGGTTTTCATCTAATTATCTATTTTCATTTTATCTAGCCTAGTATTCATCTTATTCATTTTAGTCATCTTTTTTAAGCCCATGAGGTCAACCCATTTAGTCATTTAATTCCCATTTTACTCTATCAGCCTAGTTTATTTATTTTAGTTCACTTTTAGTTTAAGTTTTATTTTATTATATCTTTATTTTTATTTTACTACTCTAGTTTAAACTCTTTAGACTTTATTTTTTTAATTAGTCAGAGGCTTTATTTATTTATTTTACTAATTATTTTATCTTATCTATTTCATCTAGAGGCTGAGGCCTTAGGGCTCTTTATCTACTTCTAGGCCTAGGGTTTTATTCATCTTTTAGGCCTGATCTCATTTCCAGCCTGTGGCTCAGGGTCTGTGGCCTGGGAGCCCCACCCATCTCATGATCAGTACTAGGTCCTGTGGCCTTTCTGGGCCTGGGCCCAAGATCAGCCTGTGGCCTAAATTTTAGGCCAGGGCCTAGGGCCTACGGTGCCATTTCAGGCCTTTTAGGGCTCAGAGCCTTGGGGCTCAGGCTGGCAGCCTTAGGGCTCAGTGGCTTAGGCCTGTGCTCGCCTAGCCTGGAAGGTTCTGGCCTGCCAGCCTGGGCCTAACTCTCAGTGGCCTAGGGCCTAGGCTCTTCACTGCCTAGGCCCAGGGCTCAGGTCTATGCCTGGCCTAGGGCCTTTTAGGCTCATTTTCTGACATTTGGGCCTGGGTTTTCCAAGGCCTTTATGACTCAACGACACCTAGTTTATGGTTTCAGTTCTATCAAAAACCTTATTCTTAGTCATTTAGTTTATTTTATATCTTGTTTAGTTTTTTATTTTATATTTTACTATTTTATCTTTGTTTGAGACTTTATTTTAGTTTATCTTTTATTTGCTTTTATTTTAGTTTCATTTTTTTATTTTTTTAGTCAGTTTAGGTTTTATTTCCTTTAGGTCCAGATTTTAGGTTTATTTTATTTACTTTTAGGTTTTTTTTTTAGGCTAGGCTTAGCATTTCATTTTATTTATTTATTTTATTTATTTTTATTTATTTTAGTTTATGTTTTTTTATATTTTTTTTTTTTTTAGTTTTTTAGTTTTAGGGTTTAGATTTTATTTTTATTTATTTTTTTTTAAATTTTCCAGCATGTTTAGTTTAAGTTTATTTTATATTTTATTTATTTTATCATTTTATTTATTTTATTTTTATTTAATGTTTTTATTTTAGTTTTAGTTTTTATTTTTTTAGTTTATTTTCTTTATATTTTTATTTTTATTTTATTTTATTCTTTTAGGTTTAAGTTATTTTTTTATTTTAGGTTTAGGTTTTTTATTTTACTTTTTAGTTTTATTTGTTTTTATTTTTATTATTCAGTTTATTTATTTTATTTTTATTTAGTTTTTATTTTATTTATTTTTATTTTGTTTATTTAATGTTTATTTTAGTTTAGGATTTTAGTTTTATTTTATTTTTATTTTTATTTATTTTATTAGTTTAGTTTGGGTTTAGGGTTTGGGGTTATAGGGTTTATTGGTTTTTAGTTTATTAATTAGGTTTAGAGTTTCAGGTTTAGGTTAGAGTTTATAGGTCAGTAAGGTAAAGATTCTCAGTGGTTTAGTTTAGGCCCAGTTTGTGGAGTTTTAGAGGTCAGGTTAGAGCCTCAAGTTTAGAGTTTGAGAAGGGTTATGGGACCCAGGTTTGGGTTTTAGTTCCCATTTAGTTGTGGCCACCAGGGTTTAGGATTTAGTGTTTACCATGGTTTATGTTTAAAAGTTTAGTATTATAGATTCTTTTATTAGTTTATTTAGTTTAATTTTTATTTTAGTTTATTTTTATTTTTAGTTTGGTTATGTTTATTTTAGTTTAGTTTTATTTTTACTTGTTTTTTTTTTTAGGTTTTATTTTATATTTTAATTTTGTTTAGGTTTTATTTTATTTATTTTTTATGTTTTAGGTTTTTAATTTAGGTTTTATTTTTTAGTTTAGGTTTGGGTTTATTTTTAGTTTATTTTATTTTATTTAGTTTAGATTTATGTTTAGGTTTAGATTATTTTAGGTTTTTATTTAGGTTTTATTTATTTTAGTTTAGTTTATTTTAATTTTAGGTTTATTGTTTAGGTTTAAGTCTTAATTTAATTTTTATTTTATTTTTATTTTACTTTTAGGTTTAATTTTATTTAAGTTTTTTATTTCTAGGTTTTTTATTTTCTTAGTTAAGTTTATGTTTTTATTTATTTTCTTTTATTTAAGTTTTTATTTTTTATTTTCTTTTCTTTCTGGGTTTATGTTTTAGTTTAGGTTTTAGTTTATGTTTTTATTTTATTTTATTATTTTATTTTATCTTGGTTTAGGTTTTTTATGTTTTATTTAGTTTAGGTTTAGGTTTTTAGGGTTTATGGTTTAAGGTTTAGGGTTTAGGGTTTAGGGTTTTGGCTAGGGTTTTAAGGTTTAGGTTTGGGTTTTAGGGTTTAGGTTTAGGGTTTAGGGTTTTGGGGTTTAAGTTTGGGTTTAGGGTTTTAGGTTTAGTTTTAGGGTTCAAGTTTTAGTTTAGTGTTTAGGGTTTTTATTTTTTTTAATAGAGAATAAATTAAAATTCAACATTTCTTCTTTTCTATTTCATCAACCAAGTAACACACTAAGTTTTCTAAGACTAAAGCGAATATAAAGATAAAAAATGAGCATGCATGGAGCAAATCAAAAACCCTGGATAGCTAGAACTGTCTCCGCTATAAAGACAAATTTCCACAGCAAATGATTGATTGATCATTCTTTAGTTCCTGAACGCCCCAACCTCTAGGGATCCTCCATTATATCCCTGATCTCTTCCTCCGCCACCACCAAGGCTATAACCTCTATCGCTCCTCTCACCTCCAAAACCACCACTATTGTGACCATCACCCATATCCAGACTCCCTGAACCCCACCACTAAGATAACAACCACCTCCAGCTTCACCTAGTTAACGATGAAGTTCCTATTGTCAAAGTTCTGCCCATTCTTAGGGTTTAGGTTTATTAAGTTTTAAGGTTTATGTTTATTTTTTAATTTATTTAGTTATTTTAGGCTTAGGTTTAGGGTTTGGGGTTTAGGGTTTAGGGTTTAGGTTGGTTTAGTGGTGGTTTTTTCAGGGTTTTAGGGTTTAGGATTTAGGGTTTAGATTTAGGGTTTTTTTTAGTTTAGTTTTAGGTTTAGGGTTTATGGTTTTAAAAGTAAACCAAAGATGTTATATTTAGTTTTTTTATTTATTTTAGTTTATTTTATTTTTGATTTTATTTAAGTTTATTTTTATTTTTATTTAGTTTAGTTTATTTATTTTAGTTTTTAATTTAGTTTATTTTAGGTTTAGGTTTAGTTTAAGTTTAGGTTTATTTTAGTTGAGTTTTATTTTATTTCATTTTATTTGTAGGTTTTATTTTACTTTTAGGTTTAGGTTTAGGGTTTTATTTTATTTTTAGGTTTAGGTTTGAGGTTTATTTTTTATGTTTTATTTTAGTTTAGGCTTAGGTTTATTTTAGTTTATTTATATAGGTCTAACATGTTTATTTATTTTAGTTTAGGTTTAGGTTTATTTTATTATGTTTTTATTTAAGTTTTAGGTTTAGTTTTTTTTTTTAAAGTTTTGTTTTGGTTTAAGTAAGTTTTGTAGGTTTAGGGTTAATTTTTAGGTTTAGGGTTTTAGGATTTATGGTTTAAGATTTAGGGTTTAGTTTTTCTAAAAAATTAAGTAAATAGGAAGTTTAGTTAGTTTTTTTTTTAATTATTTTGTTATTATAATTTTATTTATATTTAGGTATATTTTTTATTTTATTTAGTCTAGTTTATTTACTTTGACTTTCTTTATTTTAGTTTAGGTTTTTTATATTAGTTTAATTTTTTGGTTTAGGTTTAGGTTTATTTTTTTTTAGTTTAGTTTTAATTTTATTATAGTTTTTAGGGTTTAGGAATTATTTTTTATATAAAGGTTTAGGATCAGGTTTTTAGTTTATTTTTTTAGGTTTAGGTTTTAGGTTTTCATTTTAGGTTTATTTTTATATTTTCTTTTTTTATTTTAGGTTTAAGTTTATTTTATTTTATTTTATTTAGTTTAGGGTTTTTTAGGTTTAGGTTTTATTTATTTTAGTTTAATTTAGCTTAGGATTAGGTTTATTTTATTTTGTTTATTTTATGTTCAAGTTTAGAGTTTAGGTTTTTTTAATATTTATTTTTAGGTTTATTTTTTAGGTTTATGTTTTTATTTAGGTTTTTTTTTAATTTTACGTTTAGTTTTTATTTTATTTAAGTTTTTTATTGGTAAGTTTATTTTATTTTTTTCGTTTAGTTTAGGCTTTTACTTATTTTATTTTAAATTTGTTTTTATTTTTTATTTTATTTTATTTTAGGTTTAGGTTTTAGTTTATGTTTTATTTTATTTATTTATTTCATTTAGGTTTGGGTTTTTATTTAATTTATAGTTTAGTTTTATTTGTTTATTTAAGGTTTTTAGGGTTTAGGGTGTTTAGGGTTTAGGGTTTAGGGTTTTAGGTTTAGGGAGGGTTTATTATTTTTGTTTTTAGTTTTTTTGTTTCTTCTAAATTAAGTAAACCGGTATGTTTATTTATTTAGTTTTTTATTTATGTTTTTATTTTATTTTCTTTAGTTTATTTATTTTAGTTCATTTTGGTTTTATGTTTAGGTTTAGGTTTTCTTAGTTTAGTTTTATTTTATTTTATTTTAGTTTTTTTTTTTCATTTTAAGTTTAGGTTTAGGTTTTATTTTATTTTAATGTTTAGTTTTAGGTTTTATTTTAGGTTTATTTTAAGATTTTATTTTAGTTTAGGTTTATTTTATTTAGTTTAGATTATGTTTAGGTTTTATTTTATTTTATTTAATTTAGGATTAGTTTATTTTTATTTTTATTTTAGGTTTTATTTTTTTATTTAAGGTCTAGGTTTTATTTTTATTTTTTTATTTATTGTTTAGTTTATTTATTTAGTTCTTATTTTATTTTGTTTTAGGTTTATTTTTATTTATTTTAGGTTTAGTTTTATTTTATTTAGGTTTTAATTTTGAAGTTTAGTTTAGGTTTTATTTATTTTATTTTAGTTTTATTTTTTTTATTATATTTCATTTTAGGTTTTAGGTTTAGGTTTAGATTTTAGTTTATGTTTTTTTTATTATTTTAGTTTTTATTCATTATTTTTTTAAATTAGGTTTTGATTTTACTTTAGGTTTAGAGTTTAGGGTTTAGGGTTTAGGTTTATGGTTTTATTTTTTTTCTAGTTTTTTAGGTTTAAGGTTTAGGTTTAGGGAGGTGTGGGTTTAAAGTTTAGGGGGGTTTAGGTTTTTAGGTTTAGTTTAGTTTTAGTTTAGGGTTTAAGGTTTTGGTTTTATAAATACTATTCAACATTTCTTCTTTGTTTATTTAGTTAATTTAGTTTATTTATTTCATTTATTATTTTTTTTTATTTTTATTTATTTAGTTTATTTTAGTTTTATTTTAGTTAAGTTTATTTTAATTTAGTTTTTTATTTTAGTTTATTTTTAGGTAGGTTTTATTTTTATTATTATTTATTTTAGGTTTATTTATTTTTTTTATTTTATAGTTTTTTATTTTATTTTAGTTTTTAGGTTTAGGTTTAGGTTTAGGTTTATTTATTTTAGTTTTTTATTTTATTTTAGGTTTAGGTTTATTATATTTTATTTATTTTATTTTAGTTTAAGTTTAGTTTTTTTTAGTTGGGTTTAGGTTTTAATTTTAGGTTTATTTTTAGCCAAGGTTTTATTTAGTTTTTTATTTTATTTTATTTTAGGTTTATTTTATTTATTATTTTTTAATTTTACGTTTAGTTATTTTATTTAGGTTTTTATTCTTATTTTATTTTATTTTTAGTTTAGTTTAGGTTTTATTAATTTATTATAGTTTATTTTATTTTATTTTAGGTTTAGGTTTTATTTTTAGTTTAGGTTTTTATTTATATTTATTTATATTTATTTTGGTTTTTTAGGTTTCTTTATTTATTTTATTTTAGGTTTTATTTAGTTTAATTTTAAGGTTTTAGTGTCATTTAGGGTTTAGGGTTTGGGATTTTAAGGTTTAGGGTTTAAGATTTTTAGCTCGTAGGTTTAGGGTTTAAGGTTTACTTTAGGGTTAAGATTAGTTTAGGGTTTAAGGTAGTTTATAGTTTAGGGTTTATGGTTTAGGTTAATATGGTTGGTTTAGGGTTTTAGGATTTATGGTTTAGGGGAAAGTTTAGGTTTTCGTGTTAATTTAGTTTTTTTTTTTTAAATAAAGTAAACCGATAAGTTTTATTTAGTTTATTTTTATTTATTTTAGTATATTTTATTTTTTATTTATATTATTTTTATTTTATATTTAGTTTATTTTTTTAGGTTTAGTTTATTTATTTTTATTTTATTTTATTTTATTTATTTTTTAAGTTTAGTTTTAAGTTTTATTTTTAGTTTAAATTTTAGGTATTTTATTGGTTTATTTATTTTATTTATTTTATTTTATTTAGTTTAGTTTAAGTTTATTTTTATTTTAAATTTAGGTTTATTTATTTTAGTTTAGTTTATTTTAGTTTAGTTTAAATTTATTTTATTTTGTTTATTTTATGTTTAGGTTTTGTTTTAGTTTAGTGTTTGTGTTTTATTCTTTTTTTTAGGTTTTAGTTTTTGGTTTATTTTTTTATGTTTAGGTTTTATTTAGTTTTATTTTATTTTATTCAGATTTTGTTTTACATTTAGTTTTTTATTATTTAAGTTTTTATTTTAGGTTTATTTTTGTTAGTTTAGTTTACATTTTTATTTATTTTATTTTAGTTTAGTTTTTATTTTTTGGTTTAGATTTAGGTTTTAGTTTAGGGTTTTTTTATTTAATTTTTTTATTTTATTTCTATTTAGGTTTATTTATTTATTTTATTTTTAGGTTTTATTTAGTTTAGGTTTAGGTTTTTAGGGTTTTGGGTTTTGGGTTTTTAGGGTTTAGGGTGTAGGGTTTAGGGTTCAGGTTTTAGTTTAGGGTTTAGGTTTTAGGTTTAGGGTTCAGGTTTTAGTTTAGGGTTTAGGGTTTTTGGTTTTTTTTTTTGTTTAAGCAGAGAACAAATTCAAATTCAACATTTCTTCTTTACAATTTCATCAACCAAGTAACAAACCAAGGATGTGAGGTAATGAAATGACCTCCTTGGGGCAAGCTAAATCCTCATGTTCCCAGGATGTCCAGACTATATGCCCATTACCATTCAATCTTATATAAATCAACACATGAATAAAGAAAAGAGAACTCAACATTGATACACTTAAGCTATAAGCACATGCATTTCTTATGTATTTATAACTGGCACCATAACACATATTATTATTCATTTATATGCTTTAGAAAAGTATATTTGGATTTAATAGTGATAATAGCCACGCATATGTTAAATTAAATCAGCACATTAAAGCTTACATAAAAGAAATCCATTTTATTTACTTGATTTTGAAAAGATGGATGCATGACTTCAAATGACATACCAAATTTAACATGATTGGAATGAGGATAATCAAATATAAGCATGTGATTTATTCAACCAAACTAGTTCTTAAGGACAATCAAATCAAATAAGATTATTTAAAGCAAACCAAAGCTTCTTTATTAATTAAGTTTTGGATTTGATTTGATTTAAAGAGGAGAAGTGAAAATCATCACTTGCTATTTTAAACCCATACCCACATTAGTGATTTGATTTAATTTAAGGAAATGTAATTAAGTTGATTTTATGGGTTAATTAAGTTGAACCCTTAATTAGATGAATTAATTACCCTTACCTATGTCACCTTAAAGTAATTAACTAAATAATTATTAGCCAACATGATATGCATGGAAAATAAACTTGCAATGATCCTAGGAAAAAAGTGGTCTAATGCAATTGGCTCATGATTAATAGTTAATTTGATTAAGGGACTTAATTAATTACTCTTATGGTTTTCCCACATGTGGACTAACCATAATTTCATGAAACTCCTTTATGTTATTAAACACCGAAGATCTACCCCATGATTTAATTAATTAAGATCTGATGTGATTAGGATTTCAATTTGATTATGTGATTTAATTAATTAGTTAAATTTTAATTAATTTCATTTTAAAAATGGGTGAAATTAACTTAGTGAAAGGGGTCCCAACCTTATTCCTTAGTTCATTTAGTGTTGAACAATGACTAATAAACTTAATTAATGAATTTATTACTGTTCATGGGATTAATTAAGCACTAATTAACTTAAAAGAGTAATTAAGATTTAATTCATCAATTTTCCTAATTAAGTGAGCAATAAATCCCAAGAAAATCATGGGAGGCATAGGTTATCCCATTAAATTAATGCACAAAATTTGGGATTAATCGCTTAAGTAATTAAAGAGTAATTAAGCTAATTAATTTTATAATTAAACTTTAATTACTATTCAAGATTAGTTAAGATCATTTTAATTAATTTTCCTTTGAAATACCTTTAAAATGAGTATTTATTTGCATTTCTTTTATTTCTTTATGATTTTTTATGATTTTTAGAAGTTTCAGCCATTAAAAATGATTAATTAAACCTAATTAAAGCCTAATCTGCTACCTGGTGCGCTTTCCTGGATTGGCTACTTAAAACTTATCCGACTCAATGCCGTGGAGGTGTGACGCTCGTCCCCATCCAATCTAAGATCGGACGGCTACGATTAATCCCACAACTTAATAAGATTAAATCAGATCGATTTAGAGATCTAATCATGATCGTCCATTACAATCATTTGGAATAGATGTTGCATGATTTAATGTCATGCGAGTGAGGTTGATTGGAGTCCCAACATTGCTCACTTGACTGAAGGAACCAGCGATCAACTCCAAAAGGATCCCACACCTTCATTGCATCAAGATGCAAGTTTTCTTTAAAAAGCTCTAACCCATTTTTTTCTAAGGATCAATTTTGGAAGCATACCACCGGAGTTCAAGATCGTACAACGATTAAGGAAGCTTCATCTAGTGTAGACGAGGCCTTATTGAGAAATAATTGGATCAATTCCTTGATGTTCACTTGAATGGCAGTGAATTGATAATTCTGAGCTCGACTTTGATCGAAGTCCCACCTCTGGTGCTCGACAAGCTTGGGAGATGATTAATTTTTTCTTGACAAGGCCTAGGGAAGGTTTGTACAAAGTTAATTTGAGTTTGATAGAGAAATGGGGAAGTTAGGTCAAAAATGGGAATGTCCTATTTTGGGAATGACGAGAATGGCATTTTCTAATGAACCAGCTTGGGAGCTTAGTGGAATGGCTCTACTGCTAGTCTTGGGTAAGCTTATAAGAAATGAATTTTGTGTGTGAGTGGAAACCAGGAGGGTGTATACCCCCCTTCATCCTTGATCAAAAGGTGGGATCAAGTTTAGTTTAATGGCCATCCCACCATCTCGTGGAGTGGGTGTGGAGGAGGTGAGTAGCTCCTGCTTGGTTTGAATGAGGTCGCCAATGAGGAATCATGGGTGTCCTATGGGTTTCAAATGCCCAATGGGGAGGGTGGGGTGATTTCACCTCCCACATGGCTTCCACCCAACCACACCTTAGGTCAAGTCAATGCATCTTTGGTTCCTGTGTTTAGGTTTTATTTTAGGTTTATTTTAGGTTTAATTTTTTTAGTTTAGTTTAGATTTTATTTAGTTTAATTTATTTTTATTTATCTTAGTTTAGGATTAGGTTTAGTTTATTTTGGTTTAAGTTTATGTTTTATTTACTAGTTTAGTTTAGTTTATTTTATTATTTATTTTAGTTTATGTTTTTTTATTTTTATTTATTTTATATGTTTTTATTTAGTTATTTTTTATATCAAAGTTTATTTTATTTTTATTTTTTACATTTTAATTTAAGTTTATTTTTATATTTTATTTATCTTATTTATTTAGGTTCAGTTTTATTTTATCTGGGTTTACTTATTTTAGGTTTCAAGATCTTAGGCCTGCCCAGGGCCAGGGCCTGTGGCCCAGGTTAGGACTCCAGGGCCCAGGTCATTCAGTGATCAGGGCTCAGGGCTCAACGCTCAGGCCCAGTGGCCCAGGCTTTACTGGGGCCCAGCAGGGCTTGAGTCATTGTTTGGCCTAGTTCAGGCCCAGCCTCAGGCTCACCCATCTTGTTCAGGGCCCAGGGCCTGGGCTTGAGGGGCCCAGGGCCTAGGGCCTGGTGGCTCAGGGCCTGTGTCATTTTGGTAGGCTTGGCTCAGTGGTCCACTGTTTGGCCCAGGGTTGTATGGGGGTCCCAGGCCTGGGTCCTGGACTAGGGTTTGTTTTAGGGTTTAGTGGTTTTTAAAAAATAAAAACCCGGTAGATTTGGGTTAATTTTATTTATTTTTATTTATTTTAGTCCATTTTATTTTTTATTTTATTTAGGTTTATTTTTTATTTAGCTTAGTTTATTTATTTTAAGTTTATTTATTTTAGTTTAGATTTTATTTTAGGATATTTTAGGATTAGGTTTAGGTTTATGCTTATTTTTGATTTTTTTATTTTATTTCATTTTGTGTCTGGTTTTATTTTATTTTTCATGTTTAGGTGTCTGATTTTAATTTTAGGTTTATTTTAGGTTTAAATTTTAGTTTAGGTTTATTTTAGTTTATTTATTTATATATTTAGTATTTAGTTTAGTTTAGTTTAGTTTAGTTTAGTTTAGTATTTATTTAGTTTAGTTTAGTTTATTTTATTTTGTTTATTTTAGTTTATTTTTAGGCTAGTTTAGGCTTTATTTTTTATTTATTTTAGGTTTATTTTTAGGTTTTTATTTAGTTTTATTTTATTTTATCTTATTTTATTTTATTTTATGTAGTTTTATTTATTTAAGTTTATTTAGGTTTATTTTATCTTTAGTTTAGTTTAGGCATTTATTTATCTAGTATTTATTTTATTTTACTCAGTGACAGCTGAAGCTCAGGCTCACCAGGCCTAGGCCTAGGCCTAGGTCAGCTCAGGGTTTAAGTCCTTCAGGCTCTTATATCTTATCAGAGGCTCAGCTCATTTATCTATTTTTAGGTCTTATTTAGCCTGCCCAGGCAAGGTCTTGTGGAGTGGGGTGGTCTGGGGCTCAGTGGCTAGGCCTGGATCAGGTCCAGGTCTTAGGGCCTGGGGGCAGGCCCATGGCTCATGGCTAAGGCTCACGCCTAGTGGCCTAGAATCAGTAGTGGGTTTTAGGTCTATGGCCCATGGCTAGGGCCCAGTTTAGGGTGAGCCTAGGGTTTAGGGCCTGTCATAGTTTTAAAAATCAAACCCATGCGTATGTTTATTTAGTTTATTTATTTTTATTTATCTTAGTTTATTTTAAGTTTATTTTATTTTCTTACTTTAGTTTATTTAAGTTTATTTTATCTTAGTTTAAGTTTTTATTTTAGTTTAATTTAGGTGTTTATTATCTTTAGTTTAGTTTTATTTTATTTTATTTTAAGTTTTTTATTATATTTAGGCTTAGTTTAGGTTTTATTTTAATTTCATAAGTTTAGGTTTTAGGATTTTATTTAGGTCTTTGCCTTACTTTTAGTTTAGGTTTATGTTTACTTTAGTTTATTTTTATTTATTTTTTAAGTGGGTTTAGTTTATTTTAGGTTTAGTTTTATGTTTTATTTATTTTATCTTAGTTTAATTTTAGTTTTAGGTTTATTTTATTTTTATTTTTTTAGGTTTTATTTTAAGGCATTAGGTTTTATTCTTATTTATTTTAGGTTAATTAGGTTTAAGTTTTATTTAGTATTTATTTTTTTTATTTTATGTTTATTTTATTTTATTTTACATTTAGTTTTTTTATTTATGTTTCTTTAAGTTTAGTTTAGGTTTTGTTTATTTTATATTAGTTTATTTTTATTTTATTTTATTTTCTTTAAGTAGGTTTAGGTTATAGGTTTTTATTTTGTTTTATTTTGGTTAAGATTTTATTTATTTTATTTTAGATTTTATTTAGTTTAGGTTTAGTTTTTATTTTAGGGTTTGTGTGGGGTTTAGGGTTTAGGGTTTAGGGTTTAGGGTTTAGGTTTTAGGGTTTAGGGTTTAGTGTTTTTAGGGTTTAAGGTTTAGGGTTTAGAGCTTAGGTTTTAGGTCTAGGGTTCAATTTTAGTTTAGGGTTTGGGTTTTCAGCTTTTTCTATTAGAGAATAAATTCATATCTGACATTTCTTCTTTTCAAACTCATCAGCCAAGTAACACCCCAAGTTTTCTAAAACACAGGTGATGACATAGATAAAAAATTAACATGCATAGATCAAATTAGAAATTGTAGATAACTAGAACTTTCTCTATTATAAAGACAGTTCAATAAGCAGCTGATCGAATCGGCCGTTCTTCAATTTTTCTAGTTACCATTAAAACCACCCCGGCCTCTCGAGTAGTGGGATCCACCATCATATCCCTCCGCCACCACCACAATTGTAACCTTCATCACTTCTCCCGCCTTAATAACCACCACTACTCCGACCACCACCTCCATATCCACCAACACCTCCAGATCCCCTCCCCACCACTATGATAATCTCCTCACCTCCATCGCCAAATTTAGACTGAGCCTGGTTGATGGTGATGTTCCTGCCGTCAAAGTTCTACCCATTTTTAGAGTTTAGGTTTAGGTCCATTAGGTTTTAGGGGTTTAGGTTTGTTTTTTAATTTATTTATTTACTTTAGGTTTAGGTTTAGTGTTTGGGGTTTAGTTTTAGGTTTAAGCTTTAGGGTTTTAGGGTTTATGCTTTAGGGTTTAGGGTTTATGGTTGTGGTTTAGTTTGGGGTAGATTTTAAGGGTTTAGGTTTGGGTTTTACCATTAATGTTACAGTTTAGTAGGGTTGTGTGGTTTGGTTAGTGGTTACTTAGGGCTTAAGGTTTAGGATTTAGGTTTTAGGGTTTTTTTTAAAAAAAAATTAAGTAAACTAGTAGGTTTAAGTTTATTTAGTTTACTTTATTTTTTTATTTATTTTAATTATTATTTTTTTATTTTACTTAAGTTTGTTTTTTTATTTAGTTTATTTTCAATTTTATTTAGTTTATTTTATTTATTTTAAGTTCATTTATTTTAGTTTAAGTTTTATTTTTAGTGAAAGTTTAAGTTTATTTTAGTTTATTTTATTTTATTTAGTTATTGTTTAGGTTTAGTTTGGTTTATTTAGGTTTTATTTAGTTTATTTAGTTTATTTTAGTTTATTTTATTTATTTAGGATTTAGTTTATTTAGCTTTAAGTTTAGGTTTTATTTATTTTAGTTTAGTTAATCTAGTTTAGGTTAAAGTTTATTTTATTTTATTTTTATTTTAGTTTAGTATTTTAGGCTTTATTTTTTTTTTATTTATTTTAGTTTATTTTATTTTATTTTAGTTTAGTTTTTTATTTTATTTTATTTTAGGTTTATTTTATTTTATTTTATTAGCTTTTATTTTATTTATTTTTTATTTTTAGGTTTATTTATTTTATTTAGTTTAGTTTGGTTTATTTATTTTATTTTAGTTTAGTTTTATTTTATTTTATTTTATCTTTATGTTTAGTTTAGTAGGTTTAGGTCTATTTTAATGTTTTATTTTATTATATTTATTTTATTTAAGTTTAAGTTTATTTATTTTATTTTTAGTTTAGGTTTAGTTTATGTTTAGTGGTTTAGTGGTCAGGTAGTGATGGGGTTTAGGGGGGTTTAGGTTTAGGGTGCTTGTAAGTTGGGTTGGGGTCAGTGGTTTAGGTGGTGTTTTTAGGTTTAAGGTTTATGGTTTGGGAGGTTTGTGTTTTAGTTTAGGGTTTAACATTTTTTATGTTTTTTAACACAGAACAAATTCATATTCAACATTTCTTCTTTTCGAATTTATCAACCAAGTAACACACCAAGTTTTTCTAAGCCACAAGTGACGACATAGATGAAAAAAAGAGCACGCATAGAGCAAATAAAACCCTAGATAACTAGAACCGCTCTCTACTATAAAGACACAGTTCCATCGGATCAATCGCTCTTCGCTTTCTAGTTCCCATCGAATCCCCAACCTCTTGAGTAGTGGGATCCATCATATATCCCTCTCCCACTACTACCATGGTTGTAACCTCTCCACTCTCTAAACCTCGAGCAACCACCACCTCCATATCCAACATCATCTCCTGCATCCCCACCACCACTACGATCGCCTCCGCCGCCTTCCCTCACCACCAAATCTAGACTGAGGGTTACGTGATGTTCTACTCAAAGTTCCCATTCTTAGATTTTAGGTTTAAATCTATTTGGTTTTAGGGTTTAGGTTTGTTTAATTTATTTATTCACTTTAGTTTAGTTTAGAGTTTGGGTTTAGGTTTAGGGTTTAGGCTTTTGTGGTTTAGGATTTATTTTAGGCTTTAGTGTTTATGCTTGGTTGTGGTTTAGGTTGGGTTAGGGTTTAAGATTTAGGGTTTTGGTTTGGGGTTTTTTTAGGGTTTAGGATTTAGGTAGAGGGTAGGTTTAGTTTAGTTTTTAGGTTAGTTTTAGGGTTGTGGTTTAGGGTTATAGTTTTTTTAATATATTTTCTTATTTTTTATTTTTTTATTTTGGGGTTTAGCATTTAGGTTTAAGTTTTAGTTTTAAGGTTCAAGTTTTAGTTTAGGGTTTAGGATTTTCATTTTTTTTTAATAGTGAACAAATTCAGATTCAACATTTCTTCTTTTCTATTTCATCAACCATGTAACACACAAAGTTTTTTAAGACATAAGCGACGATATAGATAAAAAATGAACAGCCATAAAGAAAATAAAAAACCATAGATAAATAGAATTGTCTTTACTGGAAAGACACAATTCCATAAGTAGCAAATCAGATTGACTGTTCTTGAATTTCTCTAGTTCCCATCAGAACCACCTCCTGCCGAAAGCTGGATCCATCATCATATCCCGTCTCTCTCTCTTCATCATGGTTGTAACCTCCGTCACTCCTCCCCGCCTCTATAACCACCATTACTTCACCACCTCCATATATATCCATAAGAACCTTCATATCCTCTACCACCATCGATAGCCACCTCCACTTTCGCCTCCACCACCGATCTAGCCTTAGCCTTGATGGTGATGTTCCTACCATCAAGGTTCTTCCCATTTTAGGGCTTTCATTTAGGTTTAGTTTATTAGGTTTTGGTTTAGGTTTATATTTATAAGTTATTATAAGGTTTAGGGTTTAGGGTTTAGGTTGAGTTTATGGTTTTGGGGCTTTAGGGTTTAGGGTTTAGGTTTAGGGTTTAGTGTTTAGGTTTAGGTTTTTGTTTTAGGTTTGGGGCTTTAGGGTTTAGGGTTTAGGATTTAGTTTAGGGTTTTGGTTTTGGTTTTTTAATAGAGAATAAATTCATATTCAACATTTCTTCTTTTCATTTTATCAACCAAGTAACACACCAAGTTTTCTAAGACATAAGTGATGACATAGATAAAAAATGAGCATGCATAGAGTAAATAAAAAATCCTAGATAGCTAGACCATCTCTATTGTAAAACAATATTCATAAGAAGATTAGATCGGTTGTTCTTCAATTTTTACCCCATCGAACCACCCGGAATCATAAGTGATCCACCATCATATCCCCTCTCTACCTTCACCATGGTGTAACCTTCATTACTCCTCTCATCTCCATAACCACCATCGCAACACCTCCATATCCACGACACCTTTAGATCGCCACCACCATGCGATAACTGCTTGTCTACTCCTTCACCCCATCACCAAATCTAGATCTAAAACCCGGTTGATGGTGATGTTCCTACTCACTCGCTCATTCCGAGGGTTTTCATTTAGTTTAGTTTAGTTTTTTAATTTAATTAGTTACTTTAGGTTTAGGTTTAGGGTTTAGGTTTAGGGTTTAGGGTTTAGAGTTTAGGGTTTTTTTAACTAAAATGATTCCATAACAAATAAGAAATTACCAATTCAAATAAGACATTATCTTTAACAACTAATAAATTAGGATAAAATAAATTGCAACTCAAAAATTCATAAAATAGTATTTCAAAAATGATTTAACCGAGACAATAAAATTTTTTAAAAGGCCAAAATGCTTTGAACAATCTAAAACCCATATCATCATCGATTCCTCAGGCTCTTCCTTCTTTTCTTCCACTATAGCTTGGAGAAGGAGTAATGAAGCATCAAATGTCACACATCAAATTTACTAGGATCCTTCAAATACACCTTAACCTTCTCGTCTTGTGGGTAAGTGTAATCAGTGGAAATCATGATGGCGAGGACATTCATGTAAGCGTTGATGAACATATGGGGCACTACAACAAAGGTGGGATAAGAGAGGGCTAGTGAGTGAGAAGTGATCATTGAAAGCCCTGCAAAAAACTTCTCGATGAGATCATCTTCAGTGAGGTCAAGCACGTAAGGACTAAACACTGAACCATCATCATACACAGACTGGAAGACAAGGCCATAAGAGAATGGCCTAATCCCTAGCTGGGCGAGGAGAGCATCCTCTCAGGATCCCACCTTATTGCCTATTTTAATCATCTCAATTGGGTGATAATTTCAATAGTACCCTTGTTAATCTTAGTTGGGTTGTTAAGAACCAAGAAGAAAGAAGTCTGTGAAGGATCTACACCAGTGTTGCCTAGAGGAACCACAACATCAATATGTGCAAGAAGACCAAAATGGGCAGGAGCACCAACTTTGTATTTGCAACCTCTTGACTTCTTTAAGATCACCTTTCATAAAAATCCTCAACTGAGGGTTTAGGTTTAGGGTTTAGGGTTTAGGGTTTTAGGATTTAGGGTTTAGGGTTTACGGTTTAGGGTTTTTTAGAGTTTAGGGTTTAGGGTTTATGGTAGTAAGTTTAGTGTTGTATGTTTAGGGTTTACAGTTTAGGGTTTAGGGTTTAGGATTTAGGGCTTACATTTTTTTTAAAATTAAGTAAACTAGTAGGTTTAGGTTCATTTAGTTTAGTATATTTTTATTTATTTAGTTTATTATTTTATATTTTTTATTTAGGTTTATTTTTTTATTTTATTTTGTTTATTTTATTTATTTTAGTTTGGGTTTTATTTAAGTTTATTTTTTTAGGTTTAGGTTAGGGTTTAGGTTTATTTTAAGTTGAGTCTTATTTTATTTTATTTAGGTTTTATTTTATTTTAGGTTTAGCTTTAGGTTTTCAATTTAGGTTTATTTTTAGGTATTATTTTTTTAGTGTAGGTTTAGGTTTATTTTTAGTTTATTTTTTTATTTAGTTTGGGTTTAAGTTTAGGTTTAGTTTAATTTTAGTTTTGGTTTAGGTTTTATTTTTTTTAGTTTAGTTTATTTTTTTTTAGGTTGAGGTTTCTTTTATTTTGTTTATTTTATTTTTATTTTAGGTTTAGTTTTTTTTAGTTTAGGGTGTAGGTTTTATTTTTTATATACTTTTAGGTTTATTTTTTACATTTAAGTTTTTATTTAGTATTTATTTTAGGTTTTTTTACTTTTATTTTACGTTTAGTTTTTATTTTATTTAAAGTTTTTATTCTTAGGTTTATTTTATTTTTTTAGTTTTGTTTAGGTTTTTATTTATTTTATTTTAGTTTTATTTTATTTTTTATTTTATTTTATTTTTTGGTTTAGGTTTAGGTTTTAGTTTAGTTTTTTATTTTATTTTATTTTATTTTATTTTTTTATTTAGTTTTAGGTTTTTTTTATTTTTAGATTTTATTTAGTTTAGGTTTATGTTTTCAGATTTTTAGGGTTTAGGGTTTAGGGCTTAAGGTTTAGGGTTTAATGCTTTAGGGTTTAGGGTTTTAAGATTTAGGGGTTAGGGTTAAGGTTTAGGCTTTAAGGTTTTAGGGTTTTGATTAGGGTTTAGGGTTTGGGGTTTAGGATTTTAAGGTTTAAGGTTTATGGTTTATGTGTTTAGGGTTTAGGGTTAGTTTTAGGGTTTAGCATTTAGGGTTAGGTTTTTTTTTATTTTTTTTTAGGGTTTAGGTTTATGGTCTATGTTTAAGATTTATGTTTTACTTTAGGGTTTAGTTTTTGTTTTTTAACAGAGAACAGATTCAACATTTCTTTCTTTTGATTTCATCAAACAAGTAACACACCAAGTTCTCTAAGACACAGACATAGATCAAAAGTAGGCAAACATAAAGAAAGTCAAAACCTTAGATAACTAGAACTCTCTCTTCAGAAAGACACAGCATAAGAGATCGGATCGTTCTTCAATTTCTCCAGCCCATTAACCACCTAAGCCTCAGTAGCAAGATCCACCATCATATCCTTGATCTCTCCCTTGACCACCGCCAGGCATCCTCCATCGCCTCCTAGCATTCATAACCACCACTACACCACCACCTCCATATCCACCACCACAATTGTAACCTCCATCCCCTCCTCCGCCTCCATAACCACCGAGCTCAACACCACCTCATATCCACTGCACTCTAGATCCCCACCACCACTACGATAAGCCACCTTCACCTTTGCCTCCACCACTGATCTAGACTAAGCCTAGTTGATGGTGATGTTTTTCCATTAAGCTACCCCATTCTTAGGGTTTAGGTTTATTATGTTTTGGATTTAGGTTTATCTTTTAATTTATTTAATTACTTTATGTTTAGGTTTAGGGTTTTGGGCTTAGGGTTTTGGGTTTAAAGTTTTTTTTAACTCAAATGATTTTATAACAAACAAGAAATTACCTAATCAAGCAAGACATTATCCTCTAACAACTAATAAAATAAGATAAAATAAAATGCAATTCAAAAATTCACAAAAATAGTATTTCACAAAATGATTTAACTCCCAGAGACCATAAAATTTGATTTTATAGAAGGCCAACAAAGCTTAATCGATCAAGCTGAAGCCCATATCATCATCAGATTCCTCTCACGCTCTCCTTCTTCTCTTCCACTAGCCAGATAACAAGTAGTATCAAAGCAAAGAATACAACAAATTTAGTAGGATCCTTCAAATACTCTTTGACCTTCTCAGCCTGCTGGAATGTGTAATCAATGAAAATCATAATGATGAAGACATTCTTGTAAGCATTGATGAACATGTGCAAGCAGTGTGGATAAGAGAGGGCCGAGAGAAGTGATCATTGAAAAAGCCCTATCAAAAACTTCGATGAGATCATCTTGGAGGTCACTTAGACCAATAGCGAACCATCATCATAAAGACAGGACAAGCCATAAGAGAATGGACTAATCCCTAACTTAATGAGTAGAGAAGCCACTCAAGATCCCACTTTATCACCTTTTTTAATCAGCTCAACCACTATGATAATTTCAATAGTACCCTTTCTAATCTTAGTTGGGATATTTAGAACCTTGAAGAAAGAAACCTGTGAAGGATATAGATTAGTGTTTCCTAGAAGAACCCTAACATCAATAGGTGTAATAAGATCAACACGCAGAGCACTAACTTCAGATTTCACAACCTTCTAACTTCTTTAAGATCACCTTTCATAAAAATCAGCTCAAATAGGGTTTAGGGTTAAGGGTTTTTTAGGCTTTAAGGTCTAGAATTTAGGGTTGTAGGTTTAGTGTTGTAGGTTTTGGGTTTTGGGTTAATTTTAGGGTTTAGGCTTTAGAGTTGAGAGTTTAGGATTTAGGGTTTAGGGTTTTAAAAAATTAAGTAAACAATAGGTTTAGGTTTAATTTAGTTTATTTTATTTTTTTAACTTTTATTTAGGTTTATTTTTTCTTTATATAGTTTAGTTTATTTATTTTAGGTTTATTTATTTTAGTGCAAGTTTTTTTTAGTGTATTTTTAGGTTTAGGTTTATTTTTTTAGTTGATTTTATTCTTATTTTATTTTTAGATTTAGGTTTTATTTTTTTATTTTTAGGTTTAGGTTTAGGTTTTTATTTTATTTTTTTAGTTTTAGGTTTTAGGTTTTTATTTTTGATTTATTTTTTGGTTTTATTTTTTAGTTTACGTTTAGGTTTATTTTTAATTTATTTTATTTTATTTAGTTTAGGTTTGGCTTTAGGTTTATGTTTAGGTTTTATTTATTTAGTTTAGTTTATTTTAATCTAGGTTTAGGTTTATTTTATTTTATTTTTATTTTGGGTTTAGTTTTTTTTTAGTTTAGGGTTTATGTTTTATTTTTTTATTTATTTTAGGTTTATTTTTAGGTTTAAGTTTTTATTTAGTTTTATTTTATTTTATTTTACATTTTGTTTTTTTTTATTTTCTTTAGGTTTTTAATTCTTAAGTTTATTTTATATTTTTAGCTTAGTTTAGGTTTTTACTTATTTTATTTTAGTTTATTTTTATTTTTTATTTAATTTTATTTTTAGGTTTAGGTTTAGGTTTTAGCTTAGGTTTTTATTTTATTTTATATTTTATTTTATCTAGGTTTAGGTTTATTTTTTTATTTTATTTTTAGGTTTTATTTAGTTTAGGTTTAGGTTTTAGGTTTTAGGTTTATGGTTTAGGTTTAGGGTTTAGGGTAGTAGGTTTTAGGGTTTAGGGTTTTAAGGGTTTATGTTTAGGTTTAGGGTTTAGTGTTTAGGCTAGGGTTTGTAGTTTTTAGGGTTTAGGGTTTAGGGTTTAGTGCTTTGGGGTTTTTTAAACTAAATAGAATTTATTGCTAAAAAATATGTACAAGAAGACCATATAGAGACAAACTCAAAACAAAAGAAAAACTACTGCTCAAATGAGCTATAGGAGAATCCTAAAGAGTTTAGTCCCTAAATTAATACATCAAAGAACAATAAAGAAAAAAAATAAAGACAAAACTAAAAAAGCCAAGCAAAAGGCAGCAAAGGGGAAGAATCCACGGTGCTCCAAAAGAACCTCCCAGAAGAAGAAGAGACCAACTGAAAAATAGAACCTTCAACTTACAAGAAATCTCAACAAGGAGATCAAAAAACATAAAGAGAAAAAACTCAGGCTTAGATATGAAGAAAGAAGGATAATCTCAGTAATGAGGGGCATCAAATCCTAAGTGTATCCAGCTTCAAAGAAGGGTTACAAATCAAAAAGTCACCAACCACAAAATATCAAGGAAAAATCTATCATATCATCATAGCCATCCCAACCAAAGAAAAATACAAACCTATCATAATAGCCACCCAGCCAAAGAAAAGTGATGCTAAGGAAACATAAAGAGAGAGGAGAGCAACATATAAAATTAACTAAGGAAATTCTAACAAAACCAAATATGAACACCTCTTAAAAAAGATGGAGAAAAGAAGCTCACAACCCAAAAAAAGAAAAGAGCCTCAAAGATAAAGACAATAGAGCCCACAACAACACCAATCCAAAGCCACCAAGGCACCAAGCCAATAGAGCCCACAACAACACCAATCCAAAGCCACCAAGGCATCAACCAAAGGAAAGGAAACAACCAACAAAGCAGCCACACAATAGAGCACCAATGAAAAGAGCAAGAGAAGCAAACCAACCAACAAAAAAAAGAAGAAGGCCACTAAAAGCTAAAATAAATAGAGAAATAGCCAACCAATTGACAAACCACACACCAAGGAAAAAACCCAACCTACCACCAACAATGAGAGCAAGCACCAACCAAAGAAAGGCAAGCCAATATGAACAAAGCCATCAAGACAAAACCAACCAAAAAAAGCAAAAAAAAAAACCCAAAGAAGAAGATAAAAAGTAAGAAGCCAATACTCCAAATTAAAAACACACAGCAAAAGCTCAACCAATAGAGAAAAAACCAGCCAAATGCTAAAACCTCCCAAAGACAGGAGAGATTATTTCCAAGAAGCTTTGGAATGAGTAACCCTCATCAAGTAAGGAGGGGCATAAATCTGAACACTTTTTTTTCTTTTTTCTTCTTGTAAACAGGTTTATAACCATGCCCTTTCTCCAAAAAATCTCCATCTGAAAATGAATCAATATTGTTATAAAAGGCATGGGGATCAGAAGAAGCTATCAATTCCAAAGATGAGCATTCAGAATCATCCACAACATTAGACAAAGGAAAATTAAAAATAGTATGCATTTTAGAATCAGAAGTGAAAGGAGCAGAAATAGCTTTATTAAGAAGACAATTATCAATATTTTCACCTTCCAACCAAATTTGAAGAGTATCCTCCATGTCTTCATTCATAAAAGAAGCAAGTGAAGCAGAATCTAGATTTTCAGTACAATCTTCATGTAAGGGATTAAAATAAGATTCAAATCCCTTAGAAACACATAATATATTACCAAAATTCTGAACATAATTACTAGCCATAGAAAAACCATCATTTTCAATTGAAATATAACTATTCACAATGAGAGAATTATCACAGGTATCTAAATCTTAATTTTTTAAAAGAAGGATCACCAATATTAACAAGTTTGTCAAGACGAAGTTAAAATATCAAAATAAGAAAATTTTTTTTCACCACCATTCTCAATCAAAAAAAGGCAAAGAATAATCTCTTCCCCATGATCTAAAGTAGTCATAGGAAAAAAGAAACAACATCTAATAGATTAGAAGAAATGGTGTTAGCATCAATAATATTCAACCATCAACATGAATGGACTTATTCACAACATCCAAACCATTAGAATCATTAACCACGCCTCTAAAGTAATCCCTTTAATAGAATCATTAAAAGAAACACTCGAGCATGATTATTAGTTAAAACTTTTAAAACATCAAAATTAATTTTGCATTAGAAAATCATTAATAGGTAAAACTTTTTTAGAAGATTAAGAAATCTGGCTTTGCAAAACATCAAAATTTTGAAAAGCATATTTTTCTTTAATCCAACTTGAGAGAATCATCAATTATTTCAACAATTGAATTCTTACTGGTGATTTTCTTCCTAAGAAAGGGATGAGCAATAAAGCATTCAAAAATTTCATGCCCATGAATCTTACAATGATTACAAATAATGAAAAAGTTCTCAAATACAACTTTCTCAAAATAACCGCATTTCTTCAAACCAATCCAAACTTCTTTCAGATATTTTTTAGTAATATCAACCTCTACAAGAATTTCTACAAGAATTCTAGCTTGATCAACTTGCAAAGGCCAACCAAAAATTGACCCAATAACATAAAGAATATGATGATTAAATAGATGAATCCATAAGTTAGGTAAAGAACTCCAAATGGGAACAATCGGAGACTCTTCATTACATCAAACATAGGGGTCCACTTTAGAATACACATTTGAAAATTAAAAACAGAATGCCTAGAAAAAATTCTTCCATAATTAAGGTCATTAGAAAGCTTAATCAGAACATGCCTTACATCAATTAGCCCAATGGAAAAGGAACCATATAAATTTAAGCTATTAAAAGAAGAATGAATATCTTCCATCTTTGGCCATTTAAATGAAAACTTTTCAATCAAAGAAAAAGCAAAAGACTCAGCTAATCTTTTAATATCCTCATAAGAAATCATAATTGTTGGGGTACCTTTAAAAGTCATATGAAGCAAATTCAAAGGAGTCTTAGTGGAGGAATTCTTACCATAAAGCCCTTTGAAAGATTTAGTAATAGTAGGTAATTTAGAGGTAGGATTACCCAAAACTGATGCCCTAGCATGATCCAACAAAGACATGGGATTTACCCCATGGATTTAAAGAAGCTACGCATGAGTCAATGCCATGACAAGAACAAGTTGATATCAGCCCAAAGCAAACAATCTATAGGAATCCAAGAGAGAAAGTGCTCAAAACTCACCAAGAATGAGGGATCCCAAAATTACCCAATAATAGGTTTAGTTTAGTTTTAGGGTTTAGGTTTTGGTTTAGTGTTTATTAGTTTTAGTTATTATTAGTTTATTATTAATTGTATGTTTAGTTTAGTTTTATTTTTTATTACTTTAGTTTTTAGTTATTATTATTTAAGTTATGTGAGGGAGGGGTTTAGGTTTTGTTTATTACTCATTTAGTTAGTTTATTTAGTTAGTTTGTTTATAGTTTTGTTTATTTTAGTTTATTTTTAGTTATCATTTTAGTTATTATTATTAGTTTATGGTTTTATTATTATTTAGGTTTTAGTTAGTTTAGTTAGTGGTTTAGTTTTATTAATTTAGTTTGATTACTTTATTTATTTATTATTTTATTAGTTTTATTTTGGGTTTTTGGTTGGTTTTTATTATATTATTATTAGTTTTTATTTTTTATGGTTTATTATTAATTATTATTTTTAGTTTAGTTTTTCTTTAATTTTTATAATTATTATTTATTATTATTATAGTTTATTATATAGTTAGTTTAGTTATTTTAGTTATTTATTAGTTTTATTATTATTATATTATTAGTTTATTATAGTTATATTATTATTATTATAATTATTATTATTATTTTTTTTAGTTTAGTATGAGAGTTATTTTATTAATATTATTATTATTTTATTTAGTTTATTATTAGTTATTTAGTTTAATTATTTTTTATTTTATTTTGTTTATTATTAGTTATTATTAGTTAGTTATTATTAAGTCTTTTAGCAAGGTGTTTTATTATTAGATTATTAGTTATTAATTAGTTAGTTTTTTAGTTATTTATAATTAGTTATTATTAACTAGTTTATTGGTTTAGTTTTAGTGTTTATTATTTATTATTTTACATTTATTTATTAATTATTTAGTTTTATTAGTTAGTTATTTTTATTAGTTTATTGTTATTAGTTAGTTATTTTATTATTATTTATTTATTATTATTATATAGTCAGTTATTATTAGTTTTTTAGTTTATTTTATTAGTTTATTTATTTTATTAGTTATTAGTAGTTTTAGTTATTTTATTATTAGTTTATTAGTTTTTTTTTAGTTTATTATTTATATTATTTATTAGTTATTAGTTTATTAGTTATTAGTTTAATTATTAGTTATTAATTAGTTTAGTTAGTGGTTTATTTTAGTTATTATTATTATTATTATTTTATTTTTAGTTATTATTATTATTAGTTTATTAGTTTTATTAATAGTTATTAGATTTTATTTAGTTAGTTTAGTTACTAGTATTATTATTAGTTAATTATTATTAATTTATTATAAATTTTATTTTATTTAAGATTCATTAGTTTTAGTGTTTTAGTTTAGTTTAGTTAGATTTTATGTTTTTAGGTTTTATTATTATTTAGTGTTTTAGTGATTATTTTTTTTCATTTAGTTTATTTTATTATTATTTATTAATTTGTTAGTTTTGTTAGTTTTACTATTTTATTATTATTAGTTTATTATTTGTTTATTATTATTAGTTTAGTTTTAGTTATTATTTAGTTATTATTTTATTATTATTATTTATTATTATTATTATTATTATTAGTTATTATTTTATTTATTTTAGTTTATTAATAGTTTATTAATTTAGTTAGTTGTTATTAGTGTTTTAGTTTTAATTTATTAGTATTTTTTAGTTTTATTATTATTTTAGTTATATTATTTAGTTTTATTAGTTTATTAATTTAGTTTAGTTATTAGTTTAGTTATTAGTTAGTTACTTTTATTAGTTAGTATTTAGTTTTAGTTTATTAATTATCAATTTTGTTTAGTTAGTTTAGTTATTGTGTTTATTTTATTATAGTTAGTAATTTATTAGTTAGTTATGTTTAGGGTTTAGATTTTAGTTATTATTATTATAGTTAGTTATTTATTGGGTCTAGTTATTTTATTAGTTAGTTTAGTTTAGTTTTATTAATTTTATTATTTAGTTTATTTTATTAGTTTACTGTGGGGTTTTTTGTTTTATGTTTAATTTAGTAATTAGTTTGTTTATTAGTTTAATTAGTTTTTGTTATTATTTGTTTATTAGTATTTTAGTTATTATTTAGTTAGTCTAGTTTAGTTAGTTTTATTAGTTTTTTCTTTAGTTTATTATTAGTTTAATATTTATTCATTTTAGTTTATTACTTATTAATTTTAGTTTTTAGTTTAGTGTTTATTAGTTTATTAGGGTTTTGGCCATTATTTAGTTTCTCCAGTTCCCATCAGAACGACCATCATATCCCCGATCCCTCCCTCACCACCACCACGTTTATCGCCTCCTCCTACCTCTATAACCATCGCTCCACCACCACCTCCATATCCACCAACACCTCTAGATCCCACACCACCACCGTAGCCTTGCCTCCATTCATATCTAGATACTGATATAATGATGTTCACTGCCAAGGTTCTTAGCCTTAAGGTTTAGGTTTAAGTTTAAGTATTAGTTTTATTTAGGTTTATTTTTAATTATTTAGTTTTAGGTTTAGCTTTACGATTTGGGTTTAGGGTTTAAATTTATGGTTTGGGCTTGGGGTCATAGTTTAAAGATTTGGGTTTAGTCTTAGAGTTTAGGGTTTAGGGTTTTAGGGTTATGCTTTTAGTAAGTTTAGTGGGGGTAGAGTTTAACATTTGTGGTTAGTTTAGAGTTTAGTGGTTTAGTGATTATGCTTGTGGTTAGTTTGGGGTTTAGGGTAGGGTTTGATAGTAGGGTTATTTATGGTTAGATTTTGTGGTTATTATTTTTATTTTGTTTAGATTTTAGTTTTATTAATTTTAGTTTTATGTTCTTAGTTTAGTTTATTAATTTTATTTTATTTAGGTTTAAGTTTAGTATTTTAGTTTAGGTTTTATTTATTTTAGTTTAGTTTATTTTACTTTAGTTTAGTTTATTTATTTTGTTTATTGAGGTAAGTTTGCTTAAGTTTTATTTTATTTATTTGTTTAGGTACATTTTTTTAGCTTTTATTTAGTTTTATTAAATTTATTTTGGTTTATTTTATTTTGTTTCAAGTTTGATTTTAAATATTTTTAGCTTTTTTAGTTTTTTTTAATTATTATTTAGTTATTATTATTAGTTTATTAGTTAGTTATTTATATTTTAGTTTAGTTTAGTTCATTATTATTAGTTTTATTAATTTACATTTATGGGTTTATTTAATTTATTTTATTTATTATTATTATTATTATTATTATTATTAGTTATTATTGTTATTATTAGTTGATTAGTTTTAGTTAGTTTAGTTATTAGTTTTTTATTTAGTTAGTTTAGTTTTTATTAGACTATTATTATTATTTAATTATTATTAATTTTATTATATAATTTTTATTTAGTTTATTATCATTTTATTAGTTTATTAGTTTAGTTTTAGTTTAGTTTAGTTAGTTTTATGTTATTAGGTTTTATTATTATTTAGTGTATTTTAGTTATTATTATTTTAGTTTAGTTTATTTTATTATTAGTTATTAATTTTATTAGTTTAGTTAGTTTTATTACTTTATTATTATTAGTTATTTTATTTTTTTATTATTATTAAGTTTTATTTATTTATTATTTAGTTTATTATATTATTATTATTATTATTATTATTATTAGTTTTTTATTAGTTTATTTTATTATTTTATTAGTTTAGTGTTTATGTTATTAGTGATTTAGTTTTAATTTATTAGTTTTTTTTAAATTTATTATTAGTTTTAGTTATTAGTTATTTATTAGTTATTTAGTTAGTTTATTAGTTTTATTTGGTTTTAGTTATTATTAGTTTATTGTTTATTTTTTATTAGTTAGTTATGTTTTGGGATTATATTTTTTAGTTAGTTATTATTATTAGTTAGTTATTTATTAAGGTCTTGTTTAATTATTTAATTAGTTTTGTTTTAGTTATTAGTTTAGGTTTAGTTTTAGTTTTATTAATTTTATTAGTTTAGTTTATTTTAGTTAGTTTACTAGGTTTTTTTGTTTATTTAATTTAGTAATTAGTTTGTTTTATTAGTTTAATGAGTTTTTTATTATTTTTTTTATTTTTATATTATTTAGTTAGTTTTAGTTAGTTTTATTAGTTTTATTTTAGTTTATTAATAGTTTAATATTTATTAATTAGTTTATTATTAATTTTAGTTTTAGTTAGTATAGTTTAGTGTTATTAGTCTTATTTTGGTTTTGGTTTTGTTTATTTTTAGGTTTTTTTGGTTTTATTTGCAGATTTAGTTTTTATGTTTAGGGTTATTTTTAGTTTTAGGGTTAGGGTTTATTTTTTATGTTATTTTATTTTGGGTTTAGGTTAGGTTAAGGGTTTGGTTTAGGTTTAGGTTTTGTTTAGTTTTGATTTGGTTATTTTTTTTAATAGAGAACAAATTCAAATTCAACATTTCTTTCTTTTTTATTTCATTAGCCAAGTAACACACCATATTCTAAGACGATGACATAGAGAAAATGAGCATGCATAGAGCAAATCAAAACCTTAGATAACTATAACCATCTCTAATTCACAATTACAAGCAGATCGATCTTATTCTTTAGTTTCTCCAGCTCCCATCAAAACCATCATCATATCCTCGATCCTCCTCATACCACCACCAGTGTAACCTCCGTCGCCCTCCCCGCCTCCATAACCACCTGCCCACCACACCACCTCTATATCCACCAATACCTCTATATCCCACACCACCACTAATAACCGCTTTAGTCTTCATTTCTACCATCATCTCTAGACTGAGCCTGACTGACAATGATGTTCCTGCAGGCAAGGTTTTGCCCAGTCTTAAAATTTAGGTTTAGGTTTAAGTAATTAGGTTTTAGGGTTTAGGTTTATTTTTTAATTTATTATTTTAGCTTTAGCTTGATTTGAGGGTAGTTGTGGTTTAGTTTTTAGGTTTAGTTATAGTTAGTAGAGTTAGTTTAGTTTTAGGAATTACTTAGTGACAGGCAAGGTTAGGAGTGGGTAGGTTATTTAGGGTTATTTTTGAGTTAGGTCAGTGGATTATAGGAGTGAGGTTATAGGCCAGGGTTTAGTTTAGGGTATGTGGTAGAGTTTATGGAAGTTATTTAGTATGAGTATTAGTGTAGTTAGTAATAGGTTTTTTAGGGTGGTTTAGGATATGGTTTAGGGTTATTTTTAAAAAATTATGCAAACCAACAGTTTAGTTATTTATTTATTTATTATTTATTTTATTTATTTTATTTTTTTTTTTATTATTATTTAGGTTTATTTTTTTATTTTAATTTAGTGTATTTATAGTTATATATTTATTAGGTTTTTTTATTTTAGTTTAGTTTTTAGGTTAAAGTTTAGTTTATTTTTAGTTGAGTTTTATTTTTTATTTTATCTTTTAGTTTAGGTTTTATTTTAATTTTAGGTTTAGTTTTTTTATTTGATTTTTTAGGTTTAAGTTTTAGGTTTTAATTTTAAGTTTATTTTAGGTTTTATTTTAGTTTAGGTTTAGGTTTAATTTAGAGTTTTATTTTTATTTTATTTTTTTAAGTTTAGGTTTTATATTTTATTTTTTAGGATTAGATTTTTATCTATTTTTCTAGTTTAGTGTGTTTATTTTAGGTTTTATTTTTTTTTAGGTTGGTTTACTTTTAGTTTATTTTATTTTATTTTTTTTAGATTTATGTTTAGTTTTATTTTATTTATGTTTAGATTTATTTATTTAGTTTATTTCTAATTAATTTAGGGTTTAATTATTTTTATTTAGTTTTTAGCTCATTTTATTTATTTTAGGTTTATTTTAGGTTTAGGTTTTATTTAGTTTTATTTTATTTTTTATTTTATTTTATTTTATTTATTTTTTTTATTATATTTAGTTTTTATTCCAGGTTTATTTATTTATTTTAGTTTTATGCTTTATTTATTTTATTTTTATTTTTTTATTTTTATTTTTTAGAGTTTTAGTTTAAGTTTTATTTTATTTTATTTATTTATTTATTTTTTAGCATTTTATTTATTTATTTTAGGTTATATTAGTTTAGTTTAGGTTTTTTAGGTTTGGGTTTAAGGCCTTAGGGTAAGATTTATGATTTTGGAGGTCAGTGGTTTTTTATCCCGGTTAGAGTTTAGTATTTTGTTTGGCCTAATATTTTAAGGTTAGTTGATTTAGTGGTTTTAGGTTTAGGTTTATTTTTGGGTTAGGTGGTTTTATTATTTTAGGATTTAGGGTTTCAGGTCAGGTTAGTAAGGTTTTAGTTTTTAGTGGGTTTTCTATGGTTTGTGGTTTGGAGGTTTAGATGGGATTTAGTGGCTCAGCTTTATGGTCAGTTTAGTGGTTGGGTTTTGGGTTTGGGTTGATTTAGGGTTGGTTTAGGATTTTATAGGGTTTTTTTTTTATTTCAAAATCTAAACAAGGATTAGTTTATTTAGTTTACTTAGTTTATTTTATTCATTTATTTTATTTATTTTTATTTTTATTTTTATTTTTTTATTTTATTTAGTTTAGTTTATTTACTTTAGGTTTATTTTATTAGTTTATTTTTTTTATTTTTAGTTTAAGTTTAGTTTAAGTTAGGTTTATTTTATTTAGTTTTATTTTTTTTTTATTTTGGTTTGGTTTAGTTTTATTTTAATTTTGGTTTAGGTTTAGATTTTAGGTTTTATTTTAGGCTTATTTATAGTTTTTTTTAGTTTAGGTTTAGGATTATTTTAGTTTATTATTTTATTTTATTTAGGTTTAAGTTTAGTATTTAGGTTTAGGTTTAGGTTTATTTATTTAGTTTAGTTTATTTTACTTTAGGTTTAGGTTTATTTTATTTTGTTTATTTGAGGTTTTTTTTAGCTTTAGGTTTATTTTTTTTATTTATTTTAGCTTTCTTTTAGGTTTATTTTAGTTTATCTTTTATTTAGTTTTATTATATTTTATTTTAGGTTTATTTTATTTTTTGTTTTACATTTAGTTTTAAATATTTTGTTTTTTTTAGGTTTATCTTATTTTATAGTTTAGTTTAGGTTTTATTTATTTTATTTTAGATTAGTTTTATGTTTTATTTTATTTAGGTTTAGGTTTAGTTTTAATTTAGTTTAGTTTATTTTATTTTATTTATTTAGTAGACAGTTTAGTTTTATCTTATTTAGGTCTTATTTAGTTTGGGTTTAGGCTTTGTATTTAGGATTTAGGGCCCAGGGTTTGGGGTAGTAGGGTCAGTTTTAGGCTCAGTTAGTTTAGTGTTGTGAGCCCAGCCTCAGTTTAAGATCAGGTTTATGTTTTAGTGGCCCAGGTCAGTGATCAGCCAGTTTTAGTTTATATCTGGGGGGCCCAGGGTTAGCCCATGGCTCATTAGTAGATATAGGGTCAGGCTCAGTGGAAGTAGGGCCCAGGTCAGTCAGGTGGTAGTAGGGTTTAGGAGGACAGTAGTCAGTTTTAAGAAGGGTTAGTCAGATAAGTTTAGACTCAGGGTCAGTGGTCAGTGGGTTTAGTTAATTTAGAGTTTGGGTGGGCCTAGGGTTCATGGATTCTTAGGTTTTGGGTAGGGTTTACAGGATTATTGTTTAGTTTTTAGGTCTTTTGAAATTAAGTAACTAAGTTTAGGTTTATTTAGATTATTTTATTTATTTAATTTATTTTATTTTTTTCCCTTTAGGTTTATTATTTATTTTATTTGGTTTATATATTTTAGTTTTTATTTTAGTTTATTTTAGGTTAAGGTGTAGGTTTATCTTATTTTTTATTTTATTTTATTTTCATTTTATTTTTAGGTTTTATTTTTTATTTTAGGTTTATGTTGGTTTATTTATTTTTTTTAGGTTTGTTTTAGGTTTTATTTTTAGGTTTATTTTGTTTATTTTAGTTTAGTTTAGGTTTATTTTAGTTTATTTTATTTTATTTAGATTAGGGTTTAGTTTATTTTATTAGGCTTAGGTTTATTTTATTTATTTTAGTTTAGTTTATTTTAGTTTAGGTTTAGTTTATTTTATTTTATTTATTTTAGGTTTATTTTTTTTTTTAGTTTAGGGTTTTTTTTTTTTTTTTTTATTTATTTAGTTTTAAGTTTATTTTAGGTTTCTTTATTTTTAAATTTTATTTTATTTTATATGGTTTTATTTTATATAGGATTTTTTATTTAGGTTTTTTTTAGTTTAGTTTAGGTTTTGTTTACTTTATTTTACTTAGTTTTTTATTTTTTATTTTAGATTTATATTTAGTTTAGGTTCATAGCTCATTTTAGCTTTAGTTTTTTATTTTATATAATTTTATTTTATTTATTTAGTTTTATTTATTTTATTTTAGGTTTTATTTAGTTTGGTCAGCTCTGTTTTGTTTTGTTTAGGTTTGGGTAGGGTTTAAGTTTATGGTAGGTTTAGGGTTTAGTGTCATGATTTATGACTGGGTTTGGGTTCATTTAAGTTTTAGGCTCAGGGTTTAGGGTTTGGGGTTAGGGTAGTTTATTTAATTAGGTCTGTTTATTTTATGCTCATTAGCTCAGTTTAGTTGGTAGTTTACAAAATTTATAGTTTTATTTATTTTATCATTTTAGGTTTATTTAATTTAGGTTTTATTTTAGTTTTAGTTTAGGTTTAGGTTTATTTAGGTTTATTTCATTATTTATTTATCTTTATTTATTTATAGTTTAAATTTAAGTGGTTATCTTATTTTATTAATTTTTAGTTTTAATTTAGTTTAGTTTAGGTTTATTTTAGTTTATTTAAGTTTATTTAGGTTTAGGTTTTAGATTTATGTTTATTTTGGGTTTAGGTTTTATTTACTTTTAGTTTATTTATTTTTATTTTTAGTTTAGTTTTAGTTTATTTATTTAGTTTAGTTTATTTATTTTAGGTTTATTTTTTTATTTATCTTTTAGTTTTAGTTTAGGGCATAGGTTTTATTTAAGTTTAGGTTTAGGTTTATTTAAGTATTTTATTTAGTTTATTTATTTTATTTTATTTTATTTAGGTTTATTTAGTTTATGTTTTATTTTATTTATTACATTTAGGTTTAGTTTTAATTAGTTGTTTTATTTAGTTTTATTAGGTTTAGTTTAGTTTAGGTTTATTATATTTTATTTAGGTTAAGGTATATTTTATTTGTAGTTTAGTTTAGTTAGGTTTAGTTTTTGTTTAGGATTTTAGTTTATTTTTAGTTTATGTTTAGTTTAGGTTCATTTAGTTTAGGTTTTATTTCTTTTAGGTTTATTTATTTTATTTTATCTAATTTTATTTTATTACTTTAGTTTTTTAGTTTATTTATTTATAGTTTATTTATTTTAGTTTAGTTTAGATTATTTTTATTTTAGTTTACTTAGTTTTAGTTTATTTAGTTTATAGTAGTTTATTTTTATTTTTATTTAGCTTTATTTATTTAGTTTAGTTATTTTAGGTTTATGTTTAGTTTAGGTTAATTTATTTTGTTAATTTATTTATTTAGGTTTAGGTTTAATTTTATTTATTTAGTTTATTTATTTATTTAGTTTATGATTAGGTTTTATTTAGTTTGGTTTATTTTGTTTTATTTTATTTAGGTTTAGGTTTAGGTTAGGTGTTTATTTAGTTTAGGTTTAGTTTTGGTTTATATTTATTTATTTATTTAATTTTTTTTACTTACTTTATTTATTTAGGTTTATTTTATATTTAGTTTATTTTATTTATTTTATTTTATTTATTTTATTTTAGTTTATTATTTTATTTACTTTAGTTTATTTTTATTTTATTTTTAGGTTTATGTTTAGGTTTTATTTTAAGTTCTTGGTTTAGGTTTATTTTTATTTTATTTTATTTATTTAGTTTATTTTATTTTATTTATTTAGGTTTATTTAGTATATTTATTCAATTTATTTATTTATTTTAGGGTTTATTTAAATTTTTTGTTTAGGTTTTATTTAGTTTTATTTTAGGTTTAGGTTTTATTTAGGTTTATTTAGTTTAGTTTAGTTTTTGTTTTTATTTTATTATTTTTTTGTTTTAGTTTATTTGTTTTTAGTTTATTTTAAATATAGGTTTAGGTTTCATTTAGTTTATTTTAGTTTAATTTAGGTTTATTTAGGTTTAAGTTTATTTAGTTTATTTTACTTTATTTAGTTTATTTATTTATTTAAGTTTTATTTTAGTTTATTTATTTTATTAGGTTTAGTTTGTTTATTTTGGGTTTAGATTTTATTTCTTTTATTTAGTTTATTTATTTTTAGTTTTATTTAGTTTATTTATTTTATTTAGTGTTTAGTTTTAAGGTTTATATTTTTTGGTTTATTTTAGTTTAGTTTAGTTTTTGTTATTTAAGTTTAGGTTTAATTTAAGTTTATGGTTTATTTAGTTTATTGATTTTATTTTATTTTATTTAGGTTTATTTAGTTTATGTTTTATTTTTTATTTACATTTTACATTTAGGGTTTAAGTTTTATTTTATTTTATTTAGTTTTGGTTTAGTTTAGGGTTATTTTAGTTTATTTTAGTTTATGTTTAGGTTTAGGTTTATTTAGGTTTTTTCAGTTTAGGTTTTTTATTTTTAGGTTTAGGTTTATTTATTTTTATTTTATTCTAATTTTATTTAATAAGGTTTCTTTTTTAAGTTTATTTTTAGTTTAGGTTCATTTATTTTAATTAAGTTTAGTTTATTTTTATTTTTAGGTTTACTTAGTTTTTAGTTTTATTTAGTTTAGGTTTAGGTTTAGGTTTATTTTTATTTATTTATTAAACTTTTAGCTGATTTAGTTTAGTTTATGTTTATGTTTAGGTTCAGGTTAATTTATTTTGTTTATTTATTTATTTAAGTTTAGGTTTAAGTTTATTTATTTAGTTTATTTAAGTTTAGGATTAGGTTTTATTTAATTTGGCCTATTTTGTTTTATTTTTTTATTTAGGGTTTATTTTAGGTTTTTAGGTTTATTTAGTTTAGTTTAGTTTATTTATTTATTTAATTATTTTATTTTTTACTTACTTTATTTATTTAGGTTTATTTTTTAATTAGTTTATTTTTAATTTAACTTAATTTATTTTATTTTATTTATTTTATTTTAGTTTATTATTTTATTTACTTTAGTTTATTTTTATTTTTATTTTTAGCTTAGGTTTATGTTTAGGTTTTATTTTAGGTTTACTTGGTGGTTTAGGTTTTATTTTATTTTATTTATTTTATTTATTTAGTATATTTATTTTATTATATTTATTTAGGTTTATTTAGTATATTTATTCAATTTATTTATTAGTTTAGGTTTATTTAATTTTTTAGGTTTTATTTAGGTTTAGGTTTATTTATTTAGTTTAGGTTTAGGTTTATTTTAGTTTAGTTTAGGTTTAGGTTTAAGTTTTTAGGTTTATTTTATTTTATTTTGTTTAGGCTTATATTTAGTTTAGTTTAGATTTTTAATTTATTTTATTTTATTTATTTAGTTTAGTTTTGGTTTATTTAGAAGTTTATTTTGTTTATTTTATTTATTTAGTTTATTTAGTTTATTTATTTTTTATTTATTTGGTTTAGGTTTAGGTTTAGATTTATTTTATTTTTAGGTTTAGGATTATGTTTAGGTTTAGTTCAGTTTATTTAGTTTATTTTATTAAGTTTATATTTTTTTAAGTGTAGTTTAGTTTAGGTTTAGGTTTTGGTTTATTTTAGTTTATTTAGGTTTAGGTTTATTTTTTTAGGTTTATCCAGGTTTAAGTTTATTTAGTTTTTAGGTTTTTTAGGTTTAGGTTTAGGATTATTTATTTATTGGTTTTAGGTTTATTTATTTAGTTTATTTATTTTAGTTTAGGCTTTAGTTTAGGTTTTTATAGGATTTAGTTTTAGGTTTATTTTTAGTTTAGGTTTATTTTTAGTTTAGGTTTTAAGTTTTTTTAGTTTTGGGTTTTTTAGTTATATTTAGTTTATATTTTACTTAGTTTAGTTTATTTTATTTAGTTTAGGTTTAGTTTATTTTATTTATTTTAGTTTAGTTTAGCTTTAGGTTTATTTAGTTTAGGTTTATTTTAGTTTAATTTTATTTAGTTTAAGATTATTTACTGGTTTATTTTTAAGTTTATTTAGTTTATTTTATTTTATTTTATTTAGTTTATTTATTTAGTTTAGGTTTATTTAGTTTAGGTATATTTTATTTAGTTTTTTTATTTAGTTTATTTTTATTTGGTTTAGGTTTAAGTTTAGGTTTATTTAGTTTAGATGAGTTTAGGTTTATTTATTAATTTATTTATTTAGTTTAATTTATTTTAGTTTATTTAGTTTAGTTTAGGTTTAGTTTATTTATTTAGTTTATTTTATTTATTTTTATTTTAGTTTACTTTATTTTAATTAAATTAAATTTATTTTGTTTAGTTTTAGGTTTAGTTTAGGTAGGTTTAGTTTAGGTTTAGTTTTTTTAGTTTAGGTTTAAGTTTTATTTTTTATTTAGGTTTATTTATTTTGTTTATTTATTTAATTTAGTTTAGTTAGTTTTTATTTAGTTTATTTATTTAGTTTAGGTTTATGTTTTATTTTAATGTAGTTTATTTTAGTTTATTTAGTAGGTTTAGGTTTAGGTTTAGTTTATTTTATTTTATTTATTTTAGTTTTGGTTTTAGGTTTTATTTAGTTTTTTTTTATTTTAGTTTAGTTTATTTAGTTTAAGTTTATTTTATTTATTTATTTAGTTTATTTTTTTTTTAGTTTAGAGTTTAGTTTTATTTAATTTAGGTTTATTTTTAGATTAGTTTAGGTTTATTTAGTTTAGTTTATGTTTTAAATTTAAGTTTATTTACTATTTAGGTTTGTTTAGTTTAGATTTTAGTTTTAGTTTATTTAGTTTAGGTTTATTTTATTTAGGTTTAGGTTTATTTATTTTTATTTTTATTTTATTTAGTTTTTCATGTTTATTTTAGTTTGGTTTATTAGTGTTAGGTTTAGGTTTAGTTTATTTTTATTTAGGTTTTATTTAAGTTAAGGTTTAGGTTTATTTTTTTATTTTAGTTTAGGTTTATTTATTTAGTTTAGTTTAGGTTTAGGTTTTGATTTATTTAGCTTAGGTTTATTTATTTAGTTTATTAAGTTAAGGTTTATTTATTTTGTTTAGTTTAATTATTTTTAATTTTTGTTTAGGTTTAGTTTATTTTATTTTACTTAATTTTATTTATTTAGGTTTAGGTTTATTTAGTTTAGGTTTTATGTTTATTTTAGTTTAGTTTAGTTTATTTTAGTTTATTTATTTAGTTTATTTTAGTTTAGGTTTATTTATTTAATTTATTTAGTTTAAGTTTAGTTTAGGTTTAGGTTTAGTTATTTTAGTTTAGTTTAATTTAGTTTATTTAGTTTAAGTTTATTTTATTTAGTTTATTTATTTATTTAATTTTATTTGATTTAATTTTATTTAGTTTGGGTTTATTTATTTTATTTATTTTTTAGTTTAGGTTTAGGTTTTATTTTATTTAGTTTAGTTATATAGTTTAGGTTAGTTTAGAGTTTAGAGTGGTTGGAGGGTAGAGTTCTTTAGCATTTATGATTTAGTTTATTTTAATTTCATTATTTAGGGTTTTAGGGTTGGGATAGGGTTTTGGTCAGTTTAGGGTTAGTTTGGTAAGGGTCATTAGTTGTGGTTTAGTCAGTGGTTGGGTAATAGTTTAGGTTTTAAATTAGCAGGTTTATGTTTATTATTTTATTCTTTATATTTATTTATTTAGTTTAGATTTATTTAGGTTTATTTAGTCATTCATCTTTAGTTTATTTTAGGTTTAGTTTAGGTTTGTCATTTAGTTTAATTTTATTTATTTTATGTTTATATTTTATTTTGTTTATGTTTAGATTTTTATTTTATTTGTTTATGTAGTATTAGGTTTTATTTTAGGTTTTAGGTTTATTTCAATTTAGTTTAGGTTTAGATATTTTTATTTTTTTATTTATTTTAGTTTAGGTTTATTTATTTTATTTGTATGTAGTTTTGGTAGTTTTGTTTAGGTTTGGTGGAGGGAGGATTTAGGGTTTAGGGTTTAGGTTTAGGGTTTAGGTAGGGTTTAGAGTTTTTGTGGTTTAGGGTTTAGGGTTTAAATGGTTTAGGGTTCAAGTTTTAGGTTTTGTTATTAGTTATTTTAACAGAACAAATTAAGATTCAACATTTCTTCTTTGATTTCATCAACGAAGTAACACACAAAGTTTTCTAAGACACAAGCAACAAAATAAATGTAAAATGAGCATGCATAGAGCAAATTAAAAACCATATATTACTAGAACTATCTCTACTATAAAGACACAGTTCAATAAATAGCAGATCAGATCGACCATTCTTCAATTTCCTTAGTTCCCATCAGAACCACGCTGGCCTCTCAAGTGGCAGGATCCACCATCATATCCCTGATCTCTCCCACCGCCACTGCCATGGCTGTAACCTCCATCGCTCCTCCGGCCTCCATAACCACCACTGCTCCAATCACAACATCAATTTCTGCCAACACCTCTAGATCCCCCACCACCACTGTGATAATCGTAGCCTTCGTCTTCGCCTCCAATGCCAGATCTAGATAGAGCCCTATCTTGATGTTCCCGCCGTGTTCCCCATTCTTAGTGTTTAGGTTTATGTTTAGGTTTATTAGGTTTGGGTTTACATTTTTAAATTTAATCAAGAACTTGGATTAGGTTTAGTTTTAGGGTTTTGGGTTTTAGGATTTTTTAGTTTAGGATTTTTTTAAGCTTGGGTAGGGTTTAGGGTTAAGATTAAGAGTGGTTAGTTTAGGTTAAGGAAGTTGTGGAAGGTTAGTCAGTGTGGTTTTGTGGTTTAGAGGGTAGTGGAGGTCTTAGTTTAGGGTTTAGAGCCCAGAGTCAGGCCTGGTTTGTGGCTAGTGGAGTTTAGTTAGTTTAAAAGCCTAGTTTTAGGTGGTTATGGTAGGGTCAGTAGGGTTTACATTTATTATGGTCAGTAGGTTTAGGCCTAGGGTTTAGTTAGGGTTACAGGTTAGGGTTTATGGTTTAGGGTTTTAAAAAAAGCAAACCCAAGGTTTAGTTTATTTAGGTTATTTAGCACATATTTTTATTTATTTTAGTTTATTTTATTTTATCTTTTTAATTTATTTTATCCACTTTAGGTTTATCATTCTTAGATTTTAATTTATTTTATGTTTAGGTTTAGATTTATTTTATTTTAGTTTAGTTTTATTTTTTTTAGGTTTAAGTTTTTATTATTTTAATTATTTAAGTGCTAGTTTTATTTTAGGATTATTTTTATTTCTTTTAGTTTAGGTTTAAGTTATTTATTTTATTTTATATTTAGTCAGGTTTTAGGTTTTATTTGTGCCTAGGTTTAAGTTTATCCATCTTAGTTTAGTTTATCTTAGTGTTCAGGTTAATCTTTTATCTTTTAGCTGTTTTATTGGTTTTTATCTTTTTATTTTATTTTGGTTTATTTTGGTTTATTATTTAGGGTCAGTTTAGGGCCTGGGGTCATGGTAGGATCTGGCTTCATAGATTTATGGCCAGGATTTAGGGGTCAGATAGGTGGGCCCAGGGCCTGTGGCTCAGGCCTAAGGCTCAGTCTGTGGCTCAGGGAGTTTAGGGCCAGGATCAGATCAGGCCAGTGCCCAGCATCAGTGGCTCAGTTTTTGGCTCAGTTAGGTTAGTCATGAGCCCAGTGGCCAGTGGACTGTGGTGTGTGGCCTGGGCCTGAGTCAGGAGTCATGGTTTGCCTAGGGTCAGTGAGTGGCCTTTAGGGTTTTAGGGAGTGGCCTAGGTTTAAGTTTATTTTTTTTCTTTAAAAAATCTTAATCAGGTAGTTTAGTATTTAGTTTATTTTAGTTTTTTTTTTATTTATTTTATTTATATTATTTATTTATTTAGTTTATTTTATTTTATTTAGTTAATTTATTTAGTTTAGGTTTTTTCTTTTTAGGTTTAAGTTTATGTTCATTTTTAGTTTAGTTTTATTTTTATTTTTTTTAGGTTTAATTTTTTTTACTTTTAGGTTTAGGTTTAGGTTTTATTTTATTTTAGATTAGGTTTTAGGCTTTTTATTTTAGCTTTATTTTAGGTTTAATTTTTTTAAGGTTTTGGTTTATTTTGGTTTATTTTTTTTATTTAGTTTAGGGTTTAGGATTACTATATTTAGTTTAGATTTAGGTTTTATTTATTTTACTTTTATTTTATTTTAGTTTGGTTTAGGTTTATTTTATTTTATTTATTTTTAGGTTTTTTCTTTATTTTAGTTTAGGTTTTATTTTTTTATTTTATTTTACATTCTTTTAGGTTTATTTTTTAGGATTAGGTTTTTTATTTATTTATTTTATTTTATTTTCAATTTTAGTTTTTATTTTATTTAAGTTTTATTTTAGGTTTATTTTTTTAGTTTATTTTTTATTTTATTATATTTTATTTTAGGTTTAGGTTTAGGTTTTTATTTATTTTACTTTTAGGTTTTATTTAGTCCAAGTTTAGGTTTTAAGTTTTAGATTCTAGTTTCTGCCTTGGTTTGGGTTTGTGGTTTGGGGCCTAGTTAGGGTTTAGTGGTGTAGATTTTGTGGTTTTGGCCTAGGGTTTGGTTTGGGCCAGATTAGGTTAGGGTTTAGGGTTTTTTAGAGTTTTGTCGCACGCCAGGGTTTTAGGGTTTAGCTTGGGGTCATTTATTTATTTACTTATTTTATTTATTTATTTTAAATTAAGCATATGGTAGTTTATGTTTATTTAGTATATTTAGTTTATTTATTTTTTTTATTTATTTTAGTTTATTTTATTTTTATTTTTTATTTAGATTATTTTATTTTAATTTATTTATTTTGTTTATTTTAGTTTAGGTTTTATTTTAGTTTATTTTATAGGTTTAGGTTTTTTTTTTTTAGTTTAGTTTTATTTTATTTTATTTTTTAGGTTTAGGTTTTATTTTTATTTAAGTTTAGGTTTTTTATTTTATTTTTGGGTTTTAGGTTTATTGTAGGTTTATTTAGGTTTTATTTTTAGTTTATGTTTGCTTATTTTAGTTTATTTTAATTTATTTAGTTTATTATTAGGTTTAGTTTAATTTATTTTAAGTTTAGGGTTAGGTTTTATTTTAGTTTAGTTTATTTTGGTTTAGGTCTAGTTTATTTATTTTATTTATGTTATGTTTTTTTTAGGGTGTAAGTTTTTTATTTATTTTATGTTTTATTTATTGGTTTCTTTTTTTTAGGTTTATTTTTTTAAGTTTTTTTATTTTATTTTATTTTATTTATTTTATTTTTTATTTTAGGTTTAGTTTTATTTTATTTAGGTTTTTTTTATATTTTAGTTTAGTTTAGGCATTTATTTTATTTTATTTAGTTTTTTTTTATTTAATTCTCTTTAGGTTTAGGATTAGGTTTAGGTTTTAGTTTATGTTTTATTTTATTTTATTTTGGTTAAGGTTTTTTTATTTATTTTATTTTAGGTTTTATTTAGTTTAGGTTTTTAGCTTTTTTTAGAGTTTAGGTTATTTTAGCATTTAGGGTATAGGGTTTAGGGTTCAGGATTTAGGGTTCAGGGTTTAAGGTTTAGGTTTTAGGTTTAGGTCTCAGGTTTTAGTTTAGGGTTTAGGGTTTTTAGTTTTTTCTTTAACAAATCACAAATTTAGATTCAACATTTCATTTTTTTTGATTTCATTAACCAAGTAACACACCAAGTTTTCTAAGACACAAGTGATGATATAGATTAAAAATGATCATGCATACAGCAAATCCAAAGCCCTCAATAACTAGACCGTCCCTATTGTAAAAACATAGTTCCATAAGCAGCAGATTGGATCGGCAGTTCTTCAATTTCTTCAGTTCCCATCAGAACCACCTCGATCTCTTGAGTTGCGGGATGCACCATCATATCCCCAATCTCTCCCTTTGCCACTACCATGGCTATAACCTCCGTCACTCCTCCCGCCTCCATAACCACCACTACTCTAACCACCAGCTCCATATCCACCAGCATCTCCAGATCCCCCACCACTATTGCTATAACCGCCGCCTTTGCCTTCGCCTCCACCACCAGATATAGACTGAGCCTAATTGACGGTGATGTTCCTAACATTATGGTTCTGCCATCCATAGGGTTTAGGTTTAGGTTTAGTGTTATTAGGTTATCCAAATTAGGTTTATTTTTTTTATTTATTTAGTTACTTTAGGTTAAGCCATAGGGTTTAGGTTTAGGGTTTGGCATTGAGGGTTTATGGTTTTAGTTACGCTTTAGGGTTTAGGGTTTAAGGTTTAGGTTTTAGGGTTTAGGATTTTAGGGTTTATGCTTTTAAAGTTTAAGGTTTAGGGTTTAGGGTTTAATGTTTTTTAGGGTGTATGGTTTAGGTTTTAAGGTTATAGCTTTAGGGTTTAGGGTTTAGGGTTTAGGGTTTAGGGTTTGATTTAGGGTTTAAGGTTTTTTTATGAAATTAAGTAAACTGATAAGTTTAGGTTTATTTAGTATTTTTAGTTTATTTTTTATTTATTTAGGGATTAGGGTTTACTGTTTATGGTTTAGGGTTTAGGTTTTAGGATTTAGGGTTTATGGTTTAGGGTTTTAGGGTCTAGGGTTTAGGGTTTAAAGTTTAGGATTATTTAGGGTTTAGGGTTTAAGGTTTATATTTTAGGTTTTGTCTGTGTTTTATTTGGGTTTAGAGTTTTTGTTTTTTCTAACAAAAACAAATTTAGATTCAACATTTCTTCTTTTCGATTTCATCAACCAAGTAACACACCAAGTTTTCTAAGACACAAGTGACAACATAGTTAAAAAATGAGCATGCATAGAGCAAATCCAAAACCCTAGATAACTAGAACCATCTCTACTGTAAAGAGTTCTATAAGCAGCAGATCTGATCAGACGTTCTTCAATTTCTCTAGTTCCCATCAGCAGCATTTTGGCCTCTCGAGTAGCGGGATCCGCCATCATATCCCCGATCTCTCCCACTGCCTCCACCACGACTGTAACCTCCATCGCTCCTCCCTCCACCATAACCACCACTGCTCCGACCACCACCTCCATGTTCACCAACACCCCCAGATCCCCCTCCACAACTATGATAACCGGTCTCCGACTTTTCCTCCACGCCTAGAGACTATTGCTGATGGTGATGTTCGCCAAGGTTCTATCCATTCCTTAGGATTTTTCTTTTGGTTTAGGTTTATTAGGTTTTAGGGTTTAGGTTTAATTTATAATTTATTTAGTTACTTTAGGTTTAAGTTGGGCTTGGGGTTTGGTTTATGGTTTAGGGTTTGGGTTTAAGGGTTTTATCTATTTTAGTTTAGTTTATTTTTTAGTTTAGGTTAAGGTTTATTTTATTTTGTTTATTTTAAGTTTAGTTTTTTTTTAGTTTAGGGTTTAAGTTTTATTTTTTATTTTATTTTAGGTTTATTTATTTTAGTTTAAGTTTTTATTTTAGTTTATTTTTTAGGTTTAAGTTTATTTTTTAGTTTAGTTTTATTTTTATTTTATTTTTTAGGTTTAGGTTTTATTTTTTAATTTTAGGTTTAGGTTTAGGTTTTTATTTTCTTTTTTTGTGTTTAAGTTTTAGGCTTTTATTTTATGTTTATTTTAGGTTTTATTTTTTTAGTTTTGGTTTAGGACTATTTTTAGTTTATTTTATTTTATTTTGTTTACGTTGAGTTTAGGTTTAAATTTTATTTAGGTTTAGGTTTTATTTATTTTAGTTTAGTATATTTTAGTTGATCTATAAGTTTATTTTATTTTGTTTATTTTATTTTTATTTTAGATTTAGGTTTTTTTAGTTTAGGGTTTAAGTTTTATATTTTTTTTTTTAGGTTTATTTTTTAGGGTTTAGGTTTTTATTTATTTTATTTTTATTTTATGTTTAGTTTTTATTTCATTTAGGTTTTTTATTCTTTGGTTTATTCTATTGTTTAGTTTAATTTAAGTTTTATTTATTTTATTTTATTTTATTTTTAATTTTATTTATTTTATTTTTAGGTTTGGTTTTAGTTTAGTTTTTTATTTTATCTTTATTTTATTTTTATTTAGCTCATATTTATTTTATCTTTTTAGGTTCATTTAATTTAGTTTAGTTTTAGGTTTTTGCTCAGGGTGAGTAGTTGGGTCAGGGTTAGGGCTCAGGGCTCAGGGCCTAGGTTTTGGCCTCAGGGCTCAGGGTGGGGCTTGGACCCATGGCTCAGTCTCAGGCTCAGGCTCAGGGTTTAGGTGCACTCAGTGGCTCAGTGGTCAGCCTGGTTGGCTCAGGGCTCAGGCCTGGGCCCAGCCTGTGGTGGCTTAGCTTAGGGCTCAGGCCTGTGGTCACCAGGTCAGGTCAGGTTGGCCTGGGCTGGCCTTATTTAGTGGCCCAGGGTCATGGGTCATGATTTAGGGCTCAGGGTCAGATTAGGGCTCAGGGTTTATCGCAGCAAGATAGAGCCTTTAGGGGTTTTTTTTAAATTATGCAAACCCAGATTTTGGTTTATTTAGTTTATTTATATTTTATTGGCCAGATTTTATTTTTTTTATTTATTTATTTATTTTATTTAGGTTTATTTATTTTAGTTTAGGTTTTTTATTTTAGTTTATGTTTTAGGATTATGTGAAGTAGGTTTACGCTTATTTTTTTAGTTTAGTTTTATTTTTATTATTTTTTTTAGGTTTAGGTTTAATTTTTATTTTTTTTGTTTAGGTTTAGGTTTTTATTTTATTTTTTTAAATTTAGGTTTTAGGTTTTTATTTTAGGTTTATTTTTAGATTTTATTTTTTAGTTTAGGTTTAGGTTTATTTTAGTTTATTTATTTTATTTAGTTTATCTTGTTTAGTTTATTTTAGTTTATGCAGTTTATTTTATTTTATTTATTTTAGGTTAATGTTTTTTTAGTTTAGCATTTAAGTTTTATTATTTATTTATTTTTTAGCTTTTATTTTTAGTTTATTTTTTGGGTTTAGGTTTTCATTTAATTATTATTATTATTTTTCTTTTAGGTTTATTTTATTTTTATTTTACGTTTAGCTTTTATTTTATTTAGGTTTTCTATTTTTTGTTTATTTTATTATATTAGTTTAGTTTAGGGTTTATTTATTTTATTTTGTTTAGTTTTTTGTTTTATTTTATTTTCTTTAGGTTTAGGTTTAGGTTTAGGTTTTGGTTTTACATTTTTTTTTTCATTTTGGTTCATTTAGTTTAGGTTTGCCATTAACATTTTGAGGGTTTTGGGTTTAGTTTTAGGGTTGTAGGAGTTTTAGAATTTAGGGTTTAGGCTTTTATTTATTTATTTAAATTAAGTAAACTAGTAGGTTTGGGTTTATTTAGTTTATTTGTGAGATTATTTTATTTTATTTTATTTTATTTTATTTAGTTTAGGTTTATGTTGAGGTTTAGGTTTAAGTTTAGGTTTAGGTTTTATTTATTTTGGTTTAGTTTATTTTACTTTCGATTTAGGTTTATATTATTTTTATTTTTGATTTAGTTTTTAGTCAGTTTTAGGTCTATTTTATATACTTTTTGGTTATTTTAAGGTTTATTTTAGGTTTATTTTAGTTTTTAATTTATCTTAAAGTTTATTTTATTTTATTTATGTTAAGTTTTATTTATTTATTTTCTCAGGTTTATATTATTTTAGTTAGTTTATGTATTTTATTTTAGTTTATTTTTATTATTATATTTTATTAGGTAGGATCAGTTAGGTTTTATTTTAACATGTTATATTATTTAGGTTTAGGTTTTATTTATTTATTTTTAGACTCACTAGTTTGTAGTTTTAGGTGGCTCATTCAGGGCCCAGGGCCCAGTGGCCTGGGGTGGGTTTAGGGCCTGGCTTGGGCTCAGGGCCCAGCCTGGCTTAGGTTTAGTTTAGGGCCTGGTTAGATCAGCTCAGCCTAGGGCCTGTGGGTCTGGCCCACTCAGTGGCCCAGGCTCAGGGCCCAAGGCCCAGGATTTAGGGCCAGACTCCAGGGCCTGTGGCCCAGTAGCCAGCCCAGGGCCTAGGGCCCATGGCCCAGTGTCAGGAGTGGTGTGGCCAGCAGTGATCAGGGCCCAGGTTTCAGTGCTGAGCCTGGTCTCCCATAGTTTAGAGTATGTACAGTGGCCCAGGGTCTGGCCTATGGTAGCCCAGGCCCAGGATCTAGACTCCAGTGCCTGTGGCCTAGGCTCAGCTCAGGTCAGTTTAGGTTACTGGCCTGGGCCCAGGCCTGGGAGAGTGGCCTGGTATGGATCAGGGCCTCAGTGGCTCAGGATCAGGGCCTGGCCCAGTGGCTGGCCCATTTTAAGTATGCCTACTGTCAGTGCCTGGCCCAGGTCAAGTCAGGGCATGTTTAGGGCCCAGGATCTAACCAGTTTAGGGCTCAGTATTTTTTATTTATTTTATTTTATAGTTTATTTATTTATTTTAAGTTATCTTTAGTTTAGTTTAGTTTATGATTGGTTTATTTTTGTTAATTTTAATTTTATTTTAAGTTTAGGTTTATTTTTTTATTTTTAGGTTTTGGTTTAGGTTTTAATTTATTTTCCAGGTTTAGGTTTTAGGTTTATTTTGGTTTATTTTAAGGTTTTTTTTATAGTTTTAGGTTTATTTTAGTTTGTTTTATTTTATTTAGTTTATAGGTTTTGTTTCTTTTGTTTAGGTTTGGGTTTTATTTATTTTAGTTTAGTTTATTTTAGTTTAGTTTATGTTTATTGTATGTTTATGTTTTTTTTAGGGTTTATTTGTATTTTTTTTTTATTAATTTTTAAGTTTGTTTTTTTGGTTTAGGTTTTTATTTAGTTATAATTTTATTTTATTTTTATTTTACATTTAGTTTTAATTTTATTTAGGTTTTCTATTTTTTATTTATTTTATTATTTAGTTTATTTTAGGGTTTTATTTATTTTATTTTATTTTCATTTTTTTATTTTATCTTTTAGTTTAAGTTTTATTTTAGGTTTTTATTTTATTTTATTTTATTATTTTATTTTGGTTTATGTTTTATTTATTTATTTTATTTTTAGGCTTTACTTAGTTTAGGTTTAGGTTTTTAGCATTTTAGGGGTTTGGCTTTAGGGTTTTAGGGTTTAGGGTTTAAGGTTCGTTTAGGGTTTAAGGTTAGGGGTTTTTTTATTTTTTATTTATTTATTTTTTTTAAAATTAAGTAAACTCGTAAGGTTTATGGTTTAGGGTTTATGGTTTAGGATTTAAGGTTTACGGTTTAGGGTTTAGTGTTTAAGGGTTTTCTTTTTATATATGTAAACTGGTAGGTTTAGGTTTATTTAGTTTATTTTTTTATTTATTTTTATTTTTATTTTTATTTAATTTAGTTTATTTATTTTAGTTTATTTATTTTGTTGATTTTTATTTTAGTTTATTTTTTGGGTTTAGGTTTTGGTTTATGTTTAGTTTTTAGTTTAGTTTTATTTTATTTTATTCTAAGTTAAGGTTTTATTTTTTATTTTAGGTATATGTTTAGTTTTATTTTATTTTTTAGTTTAGTTTTAGGTATTTATTTTAGTTTTTTTTAGTTTAAGTTTAGGTTTATTTTAGTTTAGTTTATATTTTTTAGTTTAGGGTTTAGGTTTAAGTTTTATTTATTTTTTTTAGTTTAATTTAATTTATGTTTATGTTTATTTTATTTTGTTTATTTTAGGTTTAGGTTTTTTTAATTTAGGGCTTAGGTTTTATTTTTTATTTATTTTTAGGTTTATTTTAGGTTTAAGTTTTTATTTTTATTAGGTTTAGTTTTTTTTCTAACATAGAACAAATTAAGATTCAATATTTCTTCTTTCTGATTTCATCAACCAAGTAGCACATTAAGTTTTCTAAGACACATGATGACATAGATAAAAAATGAGCACGCATAGAGCAAATCAAAAACCCTAGATAACTAGAATCATCTCTACTGTAAAGATACAATTCCATAAGTAGCAGATTGGATCGACCGTTCTTCAATTTCTGCAATTCAAATCAGAACTACCCCAGCCTCTCGAGTAACGTGATCCACCATCATATCCCCAATCTCCCTTGCCACAACAGTGTAACCTCTATCGCTTCTCCCGCCTCCATAACCACCACTGCTCCGACCACCACCTCCATATCCACCAGCACCTCTAGATCCCCCACCACCACTCCGATAACCGCCACCTCCTGTTGGCTTAATGAGCCTCATGTTCAATCCGATCAATTTTGATGATAACAAACAAAGGCTTGGATGTTCTAATGTATGTTTTATGTGTTTTATATATATTAATTGCAAATTACATATTATCTTGTAATATGTTCGAGGAAATTGCAAGAATAGAATAATGAAAGATTGATCAAAATGGATAATGTGAATCTCAAGATAACAATATTTTAGGTTATATGCATTTTTAACTATCTTAAAATTCATATGAGTTCATTGACATGAATCAATTTTCTCATAACTTAACATATTATTTTTATTTTAAATAATGATAATGAGATTAATTTATATAAATCTCTATCTAACATTCAATCAATATATGTTTCATACATAGCATTTGAATTGTCAAAATAATAAATGATAATAAATTATGACTATTAAGTGTAATTAGTTTATATATTCAATATAATTAAAAGTTTTAATTTAAATTTAAGGTTATATGATAACTAACATATGTATGATTATATATAAATTATATCATAATATTTAAATGTCATTTTTCAAAATTAACAAAAATATGTGAAATTTGGTATTTTAGCCAAAGTCATTTTATAATCAAGGAATTTATATCTGATTTCACCTTCAACGGATTCCTTGGATTTTTTTTCTTTAATTTGATAGGTTACATGACACATGTTTGATTAAAATTGAATTTAATATGACTTTTCAAACATTAGATGATTTTAATAATGATTGCATTCTATATGCTTTGAATATACTAAGAGCCATATTTGATTATCTTTGACTTGCCCATGTGAATAGCTGAATTTTGGTTGTTTAAATTTAATATTTATTTAAAATAAATTATATTTTTATTGAATATTAAATTATTATATGATAAATTGATGTTAGAATAATATATTTTTTGAAATAATTCAAAATGATCTTATTGCTTATAAATAGCCCTCATTCTCTTTAAGAAAGCATTCCTCATTCAAATTCAAAATCCCTCCAGAAAATCTAAGAAAAAATTTCCTAGATTTTCCTTCCAAGTGTTCTCCAAATATTGCAATCTTTCTCAAATTACTTGAGTTTGTTTTCTTGATCTTAATCCCTTTTTAGCTGTTCATACTATTTTCACCATCTATTTATTCTTTCCAATTTATACTTTTTGGTGGATTAGACTTTGGACATCAAAGTCAAAGTTTTTCACATCAAAGTTTCTTCAATCATTTTTTTGTGAAAAACTCTTGTGATAGTTTGTAGATTTATTTCAACTTGTTGAAATTTTTATCTTCCTACAAATTGCTTTTGGTTTCTTGAAAGATTTCTTCATTAGTCTTATCAGAAAGATTATTTATTCTTAAATCTATTTTTAAAGTTTATTTTAAGCATTTTAAATTAATTTATTGTGATAAAATTATTTTCATACTTGTTAGATCTCTCTTTTTAATTAAAAGATTACTAGCCTACTTAGATCTATCATATACTAATTTTATTTAAGTATTTTGTGATCATTTGCATTAATTGAATGCATCTTTTTGGTTAAAATAAAATAAATTATTCTTTGCTGAAATTTATTTTATTATGCAAAATAATATTGTGAATTTATTTTAAAATCATTTTTATATTAGTCTACAAATTGTAATAACATAAACATCTTAGTAAGATCACTTTAAGATATTTATTTTATTATTTCTTATCAATTTTAAGTGAACATTTTATCTTGCCAAATTTTAAGTTGTAAAGTGATCATTTATAAGTTAAGAGATTACTTTTTGAATTGGATAGCTTGGTATATTTGTGAGGGATATATTTTATCAAAATTTATTATTTTGTATTTTTCATTTCAAGCTATAAAATTTATATTTGTTGTACTCACCCCTTCATAAAAGAGTACATATGTAGGGTTATACTCACCCCATAATAGAGAGTACTATTTGTAAGCTATTTTGCATTTAGGATTCCTAACTAGGGGTGTAGGCATGGATGTGGTCGGTTTGGGGTTTGGCCAAACCACGTAAAAATTATGTGCTTATTTTCTCTCTTTACTTTAGTATACTTTTATTTTTGTTGAATTAAGAATTGTATCTTGTCATTGTAAAATCAAAAATTAATTTTCTACTAAAACTTAAAATTTAAGATTTAACTTTTAAAATTTTTAATATCGCCAATTCAACATCCCCACCCCACCCCCCTCTTGGGTGCTATAGTGACTCACAATTGGTATCAAAGCCTAGGATCTTTTATTAGCTTAACATCCAAGAGTAGAGCTTTTCACTATGGCATAAGGTTTCCAAGGGTTCACTACCAGAGGAACAATCCACTCATAGACCTCCACTTTTAGATAGTGTACCATTTGATTATTGGAAAAATAGAAATAGTACATTTTTAAGAGGTCAAGATGCATGCATGTGGTATATGTTGACACATCAATATCATACACCCACAGTAGAAGTAAATGGCATTAAAGTAGAAACACTTTTGAGGAATGGATTGTAGCTGAAAGAGAACTTGATGAATTAAATGCTATGGCTTGTAATACTTTACATTGTGCTTTATTACCTAATGATTACATGAAATTTTCTATGTTAAGTACAACAAAAGAAATATGGGATAAACTCAATATAAATTATGAAGGAACTAGTGAAGTTAGAGATGCTCACATAAATAGACTTGTTCATGAATATGAGTTATTTCATATGTCTCCTTCAATCTATTTTGATATGTATACTAGATTCATGGAAATAATTAACACATTGCATTCTTTGGAAAAACATTTAGGAATCAAGACTTAGTCTATAAGATTCTTAGATGTCTTCCAAGAGAATGGGAAGCTAAAGTAACAACTATTAGTGAAGCTAAGGATTTATCTACTTATCCACTTGATCAGCTTTGGGGTTCTTTGATAGGACATGAATAGGTTATTGCTCAAAGTGATAAGATGGATTAACTCACCAAAAGGGAGAAGGTGAAAGGAAAAGCCATTACATTACAAGTTGATGATAGTGATGAACATAACACCTTAAGCTCGATGGTGATAGTGATGAGGTGGTCATTCTATCCAAAAGGCTTGGGAACTTGCTAAGGAAGAAGAATCAAAGGTATAAAAAATATAAAAACTATAAATTTCAAACTAAGAAATTTCTTGCAAGCGAAGGGATCATTTGCAACCATTGTATAAATCCTAGACACATAAGAGGTGATTGTCCAAAACTTGTTGAATCAAAGAAGAAGGAGATTGATGTGGATAGAAGAAAAAATATGAAGGAGATAAAGTTCCTCAAGAAAAAGAAGAAGGCTTTATGGGCCAATCCAGATTCAAATGAATCAAGTACTTGCTCATCCGATGAAGAGCTCAACATATGTCTTATGGAAAATGGAGAATCTGACTTAGATTCTCAAGAGGTATGTAATGATATATCTTATGATGAATTATATAATGCTTTTAATAATTTAGTTATTTAATATAAAAAATTAAAAAATACAAAACCTTAGAAAAATAACATAAAAATTTAGATATGCATTTTTGTGATTTAAAAAATGTATGTTATAATTTAAAAAGTAAAAATATTTATTCCTTGTATGTAAACTTCAAATAGAGAATATCTTATTAAAAGCAAGATTAGAATTATGTTTGAAATCACAAGTTCATTATAATGCTTCATCAAGTAAAACATTTAATAAAATTATTTGCATCATACACATCCCACTCATATATCTTATAATTATTGCTAAGCCATATGCAAACACTAATGTTTGGTGCAACTATTATGATAGAAAAGGGCATATTTCATTTGATTGCTATGTATGTAAATTAGAAAACTAAGCAATCATCTTATGTATCATTACCAAAAGGTACAAGCACTACACAAACCACACATGCAAGATATCTTGCTTCGAATTTAGAATGTGGACCCAAACATGTTTGGGTTCCAAAAGTTAACATGTGATTTTCTTTTGTAGAATGCCTTCAAAAAAAAATCAAAGAAGGCATGTGGTACTTGGAGGGATGTTCAAGACATATGACGAGATAAAGATAAATTCACAACTTTAGAATCAAGTGATGGAGGATTTGTTTCATATGGAGATAATGCAAAAGGAAAGATCATTGACTTTGGTTATATTTGTAAGAAATATATCACTTTTGATAAAGTTTTTCTAGTAGAAGGATTAAAACATAATTTAATTTCTATTAGTTAATTATGTGATAAAGGTTTGAATGTAGTATTTCATTCATCATATTATATTATAAAAAATATTGAAAATGTTTGTTAGTAGGACAAAGACCTAAAAATATTTATGTCATTGATTTAGATAGTTTTCATTATGTGAATTTAAATTTTCTTTATTTTAAAAGCACTCATGATGATATATGGTTATGGCATAGGAGTCTATGTCATTTTAACATGCACACACTCAATAAAATTGCTAAACTTGATTTAGTAGTTGGATTGCCTAAATTAAATTTTCATTTAAACTATGTTTGTGATGCATGTATTCATGGTAAGCATTCTAGAAGCTCATTTACAAGTAAAAAATATTGTTTCTACTTCTAGACCTTTAGAATTGTTGCACATGGATTTATTTGGTCCAATTAGCACCACTAGCTTAGTTGGAAAAAATTATGGTTTTATGATTATTGATGATTTCTCTAAATATACTTGGGTTTTGTTTATCACTTGCAAGGATGATGCTTTTGTTGATTTTAGAATGTTTTCTAAATATATTCAAAGAGAACAAAGCCATTTGATTAATAGGGTTCAAACTGATCATGGTGGCAAATTTGAAAATAAATTATTTGAAGATTATTGTGATGAACATGGGATTAGACATAATTTTTTTGCACTTAGAACACCCCAACAAAATGGAGTACTAGAGAGAAAAAGTAGAATATTAATTGAATTAAGTAGACCTATGCTTGATGAGTATAAATTGCAAAAATATTTTTTTGGTAGAAGCAATAAATACTGCATGTTATGTGATGAATAGGATCTATTTTAGACCAATTTTGAAGAAGACACCTTATGAATTATTTTTTGGAAAGAACCCTAAGATTAAACACTTTCATGTATTTGGATGTAAATGTTTTATTTTGAATAATGGAAAAGAGCATTTAGGTAAGTTTGAATATAAATCAGATGATGGTATTTTTTAGGATACTCTCTTTATAGTAGAGCTTATAGAGTTTTCAATAAAAGAGCAATAGTTTTTTATTTATTTAATTTTTAGGTTTTTTTTTAGTTTCAGTTTAGATTTTTAGCTTTATAGGGTTTAGGGTTACTTTAGGGTTTAGGGTTTAAGGTTTAGGGTTTGCGGTTTAGGGTTTAGGGTTTAGCATTTAGTGTTTAGGGTTGGGGTTTAGGTTTAGGATTTTGGTTTAGGTTTATGGGTTAATGTTTAGGGTTTAGGTTTAGGGTTTTGAGTTTATAGTTTTAGGCCTTTTTTTCTTAATAGAGAACAAATTCAGATTCAACATTTTATTTTTTTTTGATTTCATCAACGAAGTAACCCACCAAGTTTTCTAAGACAAAAGTGATGACATGGATCAAAAATGAGCATGAATATAGCAAAAAAAACCCTAAATAATTAGAATCATCTCTAATGTAAAGACATAGTTCCATAAGTAGTAGATCGGATTGGCCATTCTTCGCTTTCTAGCCCATCAAAACCACCCCAACCTCTCAAATAGAGAGATCCACCATCATATCCCCGATCTCTCCCTCTACCGCCATCACGGTTGCAACCTCCATCGCCTCCTCTCCTCCATAACCACCACTACCCACCACCACCTCCATATCCACTAGCACCTCTAGATCCCCACCACCACTATACCACCACCTCTTCCTTCACCTCCACCGCTAGATCTGGACTGAGGCTGGTTGATGGTGATGTTCTTGCCATCAAGGTTTTCCCATTCGTAGGGTTTCGATTTAGGTTTATTAGGTTTTAAGGTTTAGGAATATTTTTTAATTTATTTTGTTACTTTAGGTTTAGGTTTAGGATTTGGGGTTTAGGGTTTAGGGTTTAGGGTTAAGGTTTACGGTTTAGGGTTTAAGTTGTAGGTTCAGGGTTTATGGTTTAGGGTTTAGGGTTTAGGGTTTATGGTTTAGGGTTTAGGGTTTATGCTTTAGGATTTAGGGTTCAAGGTTTTTTTAACTTAAGTAAACCTAAGTTTAGGTTTATTTAGTATATTAAGTTTCTTTAAGTTAGTTTACTTTATTTTTATTTATATTTAGGTTTACTTTTTATTTTTATTTAGTTTAGTTTATTTATTTTAGGTTTTTTATTTTAGTATATTTTTTAGGTTTATGTTTATTTTTTAGTTGAGTTTTACTTTTATTTTATTTTTTAGGTTTATCTTTTATTTTTCATTTTTAGGTTTATGTTTTGATTTTTTTAATGTTTAGGTTTTAGGTTTTTATTATAGATTCATTTTTAAGTTTTAATTTTTAGTTTATGTTTAGGTTTATTTTTAGTTTATTTTATTTTATTTAGTATAGGTTTTGGTTTAGGTTTTATTTATTTTAGTTTAGTTTATTTTAGTTCAGGTTTAGGTTTATTTTATTTTATTTATTTTATATTTATTTAATTTTAGGATTTTTTTTAGTTTAGGGTTTAGATTTTATTTTTTATTTTATTTTATGTTTATTTTATTTTTATTTTATGTTTAGTTTTTATTTTATTTATTTTTTTATTCTAAAGTTTATTTTATTTTTTGGTTTAGTTTTATTTATTTTATTATTTTTTTATTTTCTTCATTTATTTTAGGTTTAGGTTTTACATTATTTCATTTTATTATTTTATTTAGAGGTTGTTTTAATTATTTTGTTTAGTTTAGGTTTTATGTTTAGGTTGAGATTTAGAGTTTAAGATTTGGGTAGGAGAGGTTTTTGTGGTAGGGGTCATTTTAGCATTTTAGTGGTTTTGAGTTTAGGGTTTTAGCCTAGTCAGGTAGGTCAACTTAGGGTTTAGGTTATTTTAGGATAGGGTTTGGGTTATGGTTTAGTTAGGGTTAGGATTTAGGTTTGTGTTAGTTATAGTATTTTATGTTTGGTTAGTTTAGGCTTTAGTTTAGAGTTTATGGTTTGTGTTTTAGTTTAGGGTTTTTAGAGTTTATGCTTTGTGTGGGTTTCTTTTGGGAGGATTTAAGTAGGGTTTGGTTTTTTTTAATCACAAACCAGTATGTAGGTTTATTTATTTTATTTTATTTTAGTTTATTTACATATATTTAATTTACATTTATTTTTATTTTATTTTGTTTATTTTATTTTAAAGTTATTTATTTTAGTTTAGTTTTATTTTAGTTTCTTTTAAGTTTAAGTTTATGTTTATTTTATTAGTTTTTTATTTATTTTACTTTTTAGGTTTAGGTTTTATTTTATTTTAGGTTTAGGTGTAGGTTTTATTTTATTTTTTTGTTTAGGTTTTAAGCTTTATTTTAAGTTTATTTTTAGCATTATTTTTATTTTAGGTTTAGGTTTATTTTTAGTTTATTTATTTTATTTTATTTAGGGTTTAAGTTTCGGTTTAAGTTTTATTTATTTTAGTTTAGTTTATTTTAGTTTAGTTTTAAGTTATTTATTTATTTATTTTAGGTTTAAGCTTTTTTTAGTATAGGGTTTTGGTTTTATTTTTTATTTATTTTTAGGTGTTTTAGCTTTATTTTTTTATTTAATTTTTATTTAATTTTATTTTATTTTAGGTTTTTTTATTTTACATTTAGTTTTTATTTTATTTAGGTTTTTTATTTTTAGGTCTATTTTCTTTGTTAGTTTAGTTTAGGTTTGTATTTGGTTTATTTTTGTTTAGTTTTTATTTTTTATTTAATTTTATTTCTATGTTTAGTTTTAGGTTTAGGTTAGTTTAAGTTTTTATTCTATTTTATTTATTTATTTAATTAAGGTTTAAGTTTTTTTATTTATTTTATTTTTACATTTTATTTAATTTAGGTTTAGGTTTTAGGTTTTTAGGTTTTGGGGTTTAGGTTTAGGGTTTGGGTTGTAGGTTTTAGGGTTTAGGTTTGTTTTAGTGTTTGTTTTAAGGTTAAAGATGATCAAATCAAATAAGATTATTTAAAGCAAACCAAAAATTCTTTATTAATTAAGTTTTAGATTTGATTTGATTTAAAGAGGATAAGAGAAATCATCACTTACTATTTTAAACCCATTCCCACATTAGTTATTTGATTAAATTTAAGAAAATGTAATTAAGTTGATTTTATGGGTTAATTAAGTTGAACCCTTAATTTAATGAATTAATTACCCTTACTTATGTCACCTTAAATTAATTAACTAAGTAAGTATGAGCCAACATGATATGCATGGAAAATAACCTTGTAATGATCCTAGAAAATAAAAGAGGCCTAATGCAATTGACTAATGATTAATAGTTAATTAGATTAAGGGACTTAATTAATAACTCTTATGGTTTTCCCACACATGTGGACTAACCATAATTTCAGTAAACTCTTTTAGGTTATAAAACACATAAAGATCTACCCCAATGATTTAATTAGTTAAGGTCTGATGTGATTATGATTTCAATTTGATTAAGTGATTTAATTAATTAGTTAAATCTTAATTAATTTCATTTTAAAAAAGCGTGAAATGAACTTAAGGAAAGGGGGCCCAACCCTATTCCTTAGTTCACTTAGTTGAACAATGATTAATAAACTTAATTAACCAATTTATTATGTCATGGGATTATTTAATCATTAATTAACATAAAAGAGTAGTTAAGGTTTAATTAGTCAATTTTCCTAATTAAGTGAGCAATAAATCACAAGAAAATCATTAAAATTGCTCAAGTAATTAAGGAGTAATTAAGCTAATTAATTTTGTAATTAAACCTTAATTACTATTCAAAATTTGTTAAAATAAATTTTAATTAATTCTCCTATGAAATACCATTAAAATTAGTTTTTATTTGCATTTTTTGATTTTGCTATGATTTTTTATGATTTTAGAAGTTTTAGCCATTATAAATGATTAATTAAGCCTAATTAAAGCATAATTATCCATGTGCCCACGACCGACGCGACACACTTTCCACATAGCAGTGGATTGGCTACTTAAAACTTACCCGACGGCCTACATGGTGACGCGAATCTTTCTCATCTCACGTCCGACCGAGATCGATGGCTGATTAATCCCACAACTTAATAGGATTAAATCAGATCGATCTAGCAAAATCTAATCATGGGTCCATTTTGATCGCACCGAATGGACAGTGTGTGATCTAACATCTCATAATTAAGGGAGAATGGATTGCGTCCAACATTGCTCACTTGATCCGAGCTTACCCGAGCTAGGATCAACTTCAAAAGGATCCCACACCTTCACGACATCGATCGAAGGGGATCCAACGGTCAAGATCACATGAGATACAAGTTTTCTTCAAAAAGTTCCAACCTAATTTTATCTAAGGATCAGTTTTGGAAGCATACCTTGTTGGAGCTCAAGAACGGTGGCTCAAACGATTGAGGATGCTTCATCTAGTGGAGATGAAGCCCTATTGAGCAACAATTGGATCAATTCCTTGACTTTCACTCAGAAGTACATGAATCGATGATTTGGAGCAAGACTTTGACTTAAGTCCCACCTCCGGTGCTCGAGAAGCTTGGGAGATGATTTTTCTTATTCAACGAGGCCTAGGGAAGATGCATGCAAAGTTAATTTGAGTTTTATACAGAAATGGGAAAGTTAGGTCAAAAATGAGAGTGTCCTATTTTGGGATAGACGAGAATGGCATTTTTTGATTGAGGAATGAGCTTGGGAGCTTAGGGAATGGCTCTAGTAGCTTATCTTGGGTACCTAGGGCTCTAAAGAATGATTTTTATGTGTGTTTGAATGGAAATGAGGGGGTGTATACCCCCCTTCATCTTGATCGAACAGTGGGATTAGGTTTGGATTCTAGTGGTTATTCACCATCTCTGAGTCGTGGGTGTGGTAGAGGTGAGTTTGCTCAGCTTGGTTGGTTGAAGGTGTGGAGGTGGCTTCCAAGAAAGAATCATGGGTGTCCTATGGGTTTCAAATGCTCCAATGGGGAGGGTGAGGTGATTTCACCTCCAATGGGTCATGGCCAACCCAACAACCCCTTGGGTCAAGTTGAGCAGTGTTTTAGGTGCCTAGGTGGACCATTGGGAGAGTACCAAGTGGCCAAGGAATGGAAATGACCACTTACATGGGTGATTTGTCTAATGTGATGCCCTTGAGCCAAGGGTAGAATGATCATTTGGCATTGGATTTGATTTGGACAGATTTGAAATGAGCCAAAAGTGGGTTAGCACAAATTTCAAGTAAATTGGAGTTGATTTGGTTAGGTTAGGCCCAATTTGACTCATTTAGGTCAAATTAGGTTAGGTTGGGTCAACTTGACCAATTGGTCAAATTGGAGTAAACCAAGGGTTGGGCCAAGTTCATATGATTATTCCAGGTGTTTTGGTTCATTTGGTTTGGTTTGGGTTGACTTAGATTTGATTTTGGCTCATTTGAATTCATTTGGGTCAAATGGGTTAAGTTGACCAATATGACAAAATTGGCCAAATTATCTTGGGTTGGATATTGGTTTGGGTTTAATTGACCAATTGAAGATGATTGTAGGCTTTGGTTTCAATTAATTTGGATTTGATTTTGATTTAGGCCAACTTGAACCTTTAGGTCAATTTAGGCTAAGTAGGTTAATTGGGTTCAATTAGGTCCAATCATGGTTTTGGTCAAGTTCAACAATCAATTTGTAATGAACTTGAGCCATTTTTTGCAATTAATTTGGTTTATATTTTGATTTGACATAATTTGTTCTTTCAGGTCAATTAGGTCAACTTGGGTCAAGAGGCCAATTGGGTTTTATTTGACTCAATTGAAGGTCAAGTCATATTCAAATATTAATTTTGATTTGGTATGAATCTTTGGTTTCAAGGGATTTGGCTTAGGTTACAATTTGGCTAGTTTGGGTTCATATGGTTTAAGGGGTTGACTTGGTCAAATGACCAAGTTGACTTGGTTTGACCCAATTTGTGATAATTGATCAACCTAGGGTGAACAATAATCATAATGGAAGGTTTTGACAGCTTGATTCAATCCAATTTAGGTAGGATTAGAACTTGGCTCAAATAGGTTAAATTTACCACTTTGGGTCAAGTGGACCAATTTGGTTTAGTTAGCTTAATTTTTGGTTGAGTTTGATTTAGTTGAGTTTATATATGGATTTGGGATTGATATATAAATTCAATTGCAATTGGCTTGGGTTCAAATGGGTTTTGGTTCATTTGAGCATTTCAAGTCAAAAGGGTTAAGTTGGGTTTGACTTGGGTTGATTTTCTTTTGGCTTGTTGATTGTAGATTTTATTTATATTTATAAATATGATTGAAGGTATGATTGATTCATGAGAAAATAAATTGAATTTGGATTTTGGAATGAAGGAATTTGGCCAAGTCCATGGAGTTGCGTCATGTGGCTTATGTTTGGATTTTTATTTGTTTTGGTTTAGTTTTGAACATTTAAATGTATATTTCAGTTAAATTTGTGAAGATGATTGAAAATATGATTGATTTGTGATAAAATTAACTATGTTTGACATGATTTGGATTAAGATTTGGCTAAGTCCATGGGATAGGTCATATGGCTTAGAAGGGTTTTGATTTAATTTGATTTAGTTTGATTTAGTTTTGATCATTTGAATGTAGATTTGATATTTTGGAAGATGATTGAAGATATAAATTGATGATGAGAAAATCAAATGATTTTGGATTGATTGGATTAAGATTTGGCTAAGTCCACGGGATAGGTCATATGGCATAGGAAGGGTTTCAAGTTTGGATTTGATCATGGGCTTCAATCATTTAGTTTTGGAATTTGGGTTTGGATTTGGATATTAATTTCATGTTTGAATTGAACTTGAGGTTTGGTTTAGAAGGAACATGGATTGGATTTGGTTGTAGGGTAGGTGGATTATCCTAATCTCTGAGGCATAACCTAATCCTATCGTTAACCCATCTAAGTCTTTAGGCTTAGGTTAAGTGTTTACCTAATTGTTAGAAATGTCTTATGATTAGGGAATTCTTAGTTTCTAGAAGACTCCTAAGTCTAAGATGGGAATATTGAATCCGCACTCTAAATGTGAGGTCAACAGTGCCTTTCTATAGTTGCCCTTGAGATAGATGATTGGAAGACAAAGCCAAGTTTCACATTATAGACTCAGATACATCTTTCAATGCTTTTCTTTGGAGACCATGGATACATAAGAACAATATAGTTCTATCCTCTCTACATCAGTGTATGAAGTTTGTGAGAGATGGGATCATCTACTATGTTAGAGGAGATCTCAAGCCATTTACAATTCACAAGGTCAGCATATATGAGGATGCATCTTACTACTTCCCTCAAAATCAGCAAGTCTATTATCATGAACTTGGACAAAGTTTAAAAATAAAAGAAAAATAAAAAGAAAAAGAAAAAGAAAGGGTTTAGGGTTAGTTTAGAGTTTAGAGTTTACAGTTTTAGGGTTGGTTGATTTAGGTTTAGGTTGGGTGTGGTCAAGTTTAGGGTTTGGTAGGTTTGGGTTTAGGGTTTATGATTTAGAAAGAGTTTATTGTAGGGTTAGAGTTTAGGTTAGGGTTTATGCTTTTATGATTTAGGTTAGTGGTTTAGGGTTTAGGTTTAGTTTTGGAGTTTAGGGTTTAGGGTTTAGGTTTAGGTTTAGGATTTGTGATCAGGTTAGGTTTAGTGGTTTAGGGTATGTTTATGAGTTAGGGTTAGGGTTTAGGGTAGAGTTTTTAGGGTAGGGTTTATCAGTTGCAGGTAGGGTTTAAGATTTAGGTTTAATGTTTTTATTTTATTTAAGCAAACCGATATGTTTAGGTATTAAGTTTATCTTGTATATTTTTTATTTATTTTAGTTTATTTTAATTTTATTTTATTTTATTTATGTTTACTTTTAATTTTATTTTGTTTAGTTTATTTTATTTTAGATTTATTAATTTTAGTTTATCTTTTAGTTGAGTTTTATTTTATTTTATTTTTAGGTTTAGGTTTTATTTTTTTATTTTAGGTTTAGGTTTAGTTTTGTTTTATTTCACTTTTAGGTTTAGGTTTTAGGTTTTAAGGTTTATTTTAAGGTTTTATTTTTTAGTCTAAGTTTAGGTTTATTTTTAGTTTAGTTTAGGTTTATTTTTAGTTTATTTTATTATATTTATTTTAAGTTTAATTTCAAGTTTAGGTTTATGTTTTATTTCTTTTAATTTAATTTATTTTAGTTTAGTTTAGGTTTTATTTTATTTTATTTTAGGTTTAGGTTTTTTTTAGTTTAGTTTAGGTTTTATTTTTTAGGTTTATTTTTAGGTTTAGTTTATTTTAAGTTTAGGTTTTATTTAGTTTTATTTTATTTTATTTTATTTTATTTTATTTTACATTTAATTTTATTTTATTTAGGTTTTTATTCTTAGGTTTATTTTATTTTAGTTTGGTTTAGGTTTTTACTTATTTTATTTATTTATTTTTTATTTCTTTTATTTTATTATTTTTTAAGTTTAGATTTAGGTTTATTTTAGGTTTATTTTATTTATTTTATTATTTTCTTTATATTTTAGGTTTCTTATTTATTTTATTATATTATTTGATTTATTTAGTATTTTATTTATCTTTTTTAGTCTTAGTTTAGGTTTTGTTTAGGTTTGTGGTTTAGGCTCAGGTTTAGGGTTTGTGGCTCAGGGTTTGCCTAGGGTTTAGGGTTTAAAGTTTGTATTTATTTAGGCTGGGTTCCCTAGGCTTTAAGGTTTTAAGGTTTAGGGTTTAGGTTAGTTTGTGAGTTTGTGAGCCCACGCCTGGGTGGGGTTTAGGGCCCAGGTTAGTTTGTGAGAAAGTCACACCAGGTGATCTTTTAGACTCCAGCCTCAGAGGTCAGAGCCCAGGAGAAGTTTAGCCTGGTTTAATGTCTTGTGGCCTGGTTCCTGGTGGCCTAAGTGCCTCATTTTATTAGGTTGTGGCCTGGGCCCAGCGCTTTAAAGGAGCCTTTAGGGTTTAGGATCTGGGTTTAGGGTTAGGCCAACCCAGGCCCAGGTCAAGGTAGAAGTTTAGATCTAGAGTGGCCCAGTGAGGTCAGTCAGAGCCTGGGCTCAGCCTGGGCCTGAGTTTAGGGTGGAGCCCAGGTCAGTTAAAGTATTCAGAGGTGGGAGGTTTAGAGTTAGTTGGGTGAGGGTAGAGTAGTTGTCAGTTTGTAGTGGTTTAAGGTTTAGGGAGGTCAGGGTTTAGGTTTAGATTTAGGGTTTAGGTCGTTTAGGTTTTTTTAAAACATTAAGCAAACCAGGTTTAGGTTTATTTATTTATTTGTATATTTATTTTATTTTAGTTTATTTATTTTATTTTTATTTATTTAGTTTATTTAAAGATTAGGTTTTATTTTATTTTATTTATTTAGTTTAGGTTTAGTTTTATTTAAGGTTGATTTATAGGTTTTATTTTTTAGTTTAGATATTAGATTATTTTAGTTTATTTTATTTTATTTAGTTTTAGTTTATTTATTTAGGTTTTAGTTTAAGTTTATTTATTTTAGTTTAGATTTATTTATTTATTTTAGTTTTATTTTTATTTAATTTTAGGTTTATTTTTAGGTTTAGGTTTCTATTTAGTCTTTATTTTATTTTATTTATTTTAATTTTATATTTTTATTTTATTTTATTTTATTTTTTAGATTTATTATATTTTTTAGTTTGATCTAGGTTTTTATTTATTTTCTTTTAGTTTTATTTTTAATTTTTATTTTATTTTATTTTTAGGTTTAGGTTTAGGCTTAGGTTTTAGTTTAGGTTTTTATTTTATTTTATTTTATTTAGGTTTAGTTTTTATTTATTATTAGGATTTATTTTTTAAGTTTAGTTTCTGATTTTAGGATTTAGGTTTAGGGTTTTAGGTTTGGGTTTTAGGGTTTAGGGTTGAGGTGGTAGGGTTTAGTGTTCTTATGGAGTGGGGTTTAGTGGGGGGTAGTTGGTAGTGTTTTTAGGGTGGGAGTGGGTTATGGTGTTTTATTATTTATTTTTTTTCTATTTAGGAGTAGCAGTAGTTTAGGGGAGGAGGTTGTATTTAGGGTTTAGTTAGTTAGGATTTAGGTTTAGGGTTTAGGTTTAAGATAGTGGAGTTTAGTGTGGTTTTGGGTTTTTTTAAAAATTAAGTAAACTGTTAGGTTTAGGTTTATTTAGTTTATTTTTTATTTATTTTCATTTATTTTATTTTTTTATTTTATTTAAGTTTATTTTTTAATTTTATTTCATTTAAATTATTTACTTTAGGTTTATTTATTTTTGCTTAGGTTTTTTAAGTTTATTTTTTAGGTTTAGGTCTAGTTTATGCTTATTTTTTAGTTTAGTTTTATTTTTATTATATTTTTTAGGTTTATGTTTAGTTTTATTTTTAGGTTTCTGTTTAGGTCTTTATTTTATTTTTTTATGTTTAGGTTTTATGTTTTTATTTTAGGTTTATTTTTTAGTTTTATTTCTTAGTTTAGGTTTAGGTTTATTTATCATTTATTTTATTTTATTTTAGTTTATGGGTTTAAGATTATATTTAAGTTTAGGTTTAGTATATTTTAGGCTTATTTAGGCTATTTAGTTTAGGCTTTTAGTTTTTAGGTTTATGTTTTAGGGGTTTTTAAGATTTTAGGGTTTAGGCTTTTGGTTTAGGGTTTGTAGTGTGGGTTGTAGATATGGGTTTTAGTGGGTTAGTGTAGGCTCAGTTTTAGGGTTTAGGTTTTTTTTTATTAGGGTTTAGGGTTTTATTTAGGGTATTATTTTTTAGTTAGGGTGAGGTTTTTTTGTTTAAATTAGGTAAACTTAGTATGGTTTATTTAGTCTTTTATTTATTTTATTTAATTAAATTTATTTTATTTTTATTTAGTTTTCAGTTTATTTTTATTTTTTATTTTAGTTTAGTTTATTTC